>JARJDU010034882.1:0-41417 GCA_030264695.1 Lissagria laeviuscula | reverse complement strand
TCTCATAGCTCGGGAGATTAAGAACGCAGAGCAGAGGTACTTCTGACAGCTCCTCGCCACATTAAAGATTGCCAACTTAGTCTTAGAGATCTCGGAGATAATTTAAGAACGCAGCATTAGAGCGCACTCTGGATCACTGTACGTTAATCTGCCTCTGTGTTTGATTGGAGCGCAACACTCTGCACCGTTCCAAATCGCCTGCTTGGGCGTTATTTGTGAAATCGCGCAGCCCGAGCGACACTCGATGTTTCGGAACGTAGTCCTGTTATTACTATCAAAATTCAAATTGTAGTTTTAAATTGCTGCACGCCGTCGGTGCATGGTGCGATGACTCATGCGCGAATTTACCTCCCTAGGAAGGTTTTTACATTTACCACCCTAAAGAAACAAAATTCTATTTACCTCCTGCATTTAGGGAAAGAACAAACTAACTGTTTACCTGCAAAATAAACGTTTATTGCTCATTTTTTGAGTATGATAATTTGCAGAAAATGGAATTCCCTGATTTAGAGTACAATAAATAAAATTTGTCCAAGGGGTAAAGCAATAATAAATCATTTGAATTTCTTCAGTTTTTTATATTATAAGCTCATGAAATGAATCAATTATAATATAACAACAGTACCTAATTTCCACACTTCATTTTCTTTGCGAACAGAAATGATTCTTTTTTTTTCCATATTTCAATTTCGATAATGTAAATGATTCGAATTCATTTGGTTTCATACAGATTTCGAAATGAATTTGAATGATGAATTCTTCTCGTGTACTTTTTAATAAATCTTAAATAAATAAATTGATTTACATTTCATTCAGTTTTAACCAAAATCTCATACTATGTATATCACAAGCATTTACATAGTTTGCTCCTTGGCAACTACGAAATATACATATAATTTTTGTTATGAAATTCCAATATCAAATATGCAAGTAGTGCAACCAACGATCGGTGGCATGAAATAATTGTGTATTATTTATTTTTTTATCCGCCCGAGAAATGACCATCGTTCCTTATTTATGTTTTTCTTCCATCCCACACCCAAAGAGCTTAGCTTTTTATATACATTATTTATATAATTGTGATATCTTTTTCTTCTTCCTTGTAATCCTTGAACAATATTTGAAGAAACGTATGTGTGTGTGTGTCTGTGAGCCCAAAAACAACCGAACTTAATTTATAAATAATATTAATGCGCAAATATTGACTGGACTAGATTGAATTATAAGAAAGTAAACTTGTAAAACTGAGATGAGCGTGTCGACGTTAATAAATTCTCCCTTACGAACTAAGACATTTTCAGTCTTGTTTTGTTTGTTTCATAAGCGGAACACGTATTGCGAGCATTGTTCCATCTCGTCCTTGTTTGAATCATTACTATACTATACAACATCACGATCTCGAATATATTCATACAATTGGTTAATTTAAATACTATCTAATCGTCTATATGTCGCGGGTCTGTATCATGTCTCAAGTGAGCAGTTGAATTCGAATTTTTTAATCTTTATATATACACATGTAAATATTCAAATAAAAATTCGAATTGCGCATTGGATCGGATTCAAAATATTTCTTTATAACTGCGTTGGCATTACAATGCGTCTCGGTGCCAAACCCATGTCTTCTTTGTATGGTCAAAGCGATGTGCTAGCCATTGCTGTTCCAGCAGCTGAAATCTATCTTTGCTTAGATACAACGGCTTTCCACGTCTGAAACAAATGTCACAATTATTTGATGAAAAACAAACAAACCATGTCGCGCAAACTTACTTCAAATCTCGATCTTCCTCCTCGAAATCGTCGAGATAAAGGGATCCCCATAAGCACGCCCTTCGTCCTCGTATCACAATAATATATGTCGAAGTGACTACCAGAAAAACGCCCGTACCGGCACCACATTCCAACGAATGTGCCACCGCCTCGCAGACGTTCTGCTGCTTGCAGCAGCCTTGCTTCAAGCACACTATCGTCCCACACAGTAAACAAATGCTCGTCTCGGTCGGAATCGAATGGCATTTGCGGCACGCGCGTTCGTGATAGTATGTGAAGATCTTCTCATACTCGCGTGGTAGCTGCAACAGACGTGGTGGCTGCCACGTAATATGCTGTTCGACTAGGAAACTGCGCGCCGCGATAGGACTCTTGCCAACAAACGTCACCAGCTGGTTACACCACAAGGTAGGCGTGCTTCGATGCACTTGGGCGTCCGTATCGCTAGGCCAGTTCAACGCCACGGCTGAATTGAAGCAACCCCAGTCCATACCTTCAGTGACTAGTTCTAGGTAGTACACCAACCGCACGAATTCGGACTCCGGGGCGCGCACATCAGGGAGCGCCTGGTTGTAGATGTGGTGTCGCAGTAAAGCCGCGATGCGCAAAAACGGCAAGCATAGTTTCTGCACTTGCTGCTCGAGCGCGACCATGTTCACCTGCGTCTGGCTATAGGACGCGCCATCGTCTTCCATATACAGCTCACTTTGGAATAAGGGCTTGTCTATTAGGGCTAACGCTGCAGCCAAGGAGTCAATGTGTGAAGATGACGAGTTTTCTATAGCTTTGGAGCGCTCGGCTGCTGTCAACCCACAGGAAATTTGTGCGACAATTTGATAGTAGATTAGATTGTACACCATTTTAACCACGGTGGTGAAATAAGCTAGGAATTAATAGTAATCTTAGTATACAGGAGAATACAATTTTTTCATATGTAATATACACAGAATGCGTGAGTGAGACTTACTTTGATCTAGATGTAATGGTAACAAAAGGACGAATTGCAATAGCAACGCAATAGGATCTTTCAAAAGGAGTGGAACTTCTTGCACAACTTGCGCTAGGGAATCTGATACGGTCCGTACACCGCATAATTGCTGGAACGTCATCCAAGCCGGCCACATTGCTAAGACACGAGCATGCACAGCAAGAACATGCAGTAAAGGAACTGTAACCAGAACATAAATCATTAATCATTGTTACTTCATAATTTATATTAATGATAAATTCATACCAATGCAATCACGTTTCGGTAGCAGTGGATTCGGCGGTTCCTGAGTCAACGTCACCAGACTTCCACCCCTCTGGACTAGTTCAATCTCCAAATTGGTTCTGGCAATGGATGTAACGAAGAGGAATAATGATTGACTCGACGGAAGGTCCGTCTGAGCCTTAAATATTGGCTTTAGCTGCGTACTACTCGTCATGTCCTCCATGGTTTTACCAATAGCTTCGGAGAGATTGGAAGTACTAGGCGTTTGTTCGTAGTCCCGAAGGAAATTGCTCAATTCATTTAGGACATCGTGCATGCTCGCAGGTCTGGAACGCACCATCTGTGAGGAGTCCCCTAATTGGGGTGACAATGGTAACACGGAATTTGCTAATTGTCGACATAATGGACAGAAGTATTCGCCTCTGTGGGAAATAAAATAAAAGGCCGAATAGCAGACGGATCGATAATATTAATACACTTGTGCACATACTTATCAGGAGCTAAAATCTGCTGTCGATGCTGCGACCGCAAGGAAAACAAATAGGACTTCAAACAATCTAAATGCAAATGATGACCACAAGTCTGCACATGGACACCACCCTCCCAACCAATGTTTACAGATAATAACCAGGATTGCTGCAACAATTCAAATTTAGAAAACGCATACAACACAAGATTGTTTACTTACCGAATCAAAATAACGACCCAACTCCTCGCATCTTCTATCAAACTCCGCCAACAAGGTATCGTCTTTCCGCAATAAATCCCTCTCCTCATCACACGTTGGTAATACAGATCTTTCCAAATCTGGTGCTCTTCGTCTATGCCCTAGGACACTAGTAGCTTGAACTAAGACCACTAGACCCATAGGTTTATCCTCAGTGCTGGGTGAACTTTGATTACAAATCACACAATCGTATTCCTGCTTTAACGGTTCTGACTCTTGCGCAGTATCCCATTCCATATCTAAAAACAAAACCAATATAAAAACACAATGACACAATGCAATAATGACGTACTGCTATCATCTCGTTCCGACTCCATAGCAGCTTCCATAAACTGTTTCTGTTTGTTAGCAAACTCCTGCATCAACTTCTGCTGACGTTCCTTAGCCCGTCTCCTTCTCGCATCGCGTTCGGCTTGCTCCTGCCGTTTGATTTCCTCCTCGCCATCCTGCTTCTGCGGCCAGAGACGATTCTTCGTCGCAGCGATGTACTCTTTAGAAGGAACATCGGCCTTAGCAATTTTGTCCAACAATCGTCCAACATAGAAAGCCCCATCGCCCAACGCCTCAGGATCATTGCGTTTCGGAGCATCCTCCGGGTTATAACTGTTCGGTTCTCCAGAAAGCTGCGAGTGCAGCTTTAGCAACAGCGAGATTATACTCTCGTTGACTTTGGCGAAACGCGGTGTGGGTGACTTCTCTGCACTTTGTCCACGCTTATAATACATTTTATGTGTGCCTCCACGTGCTTGCATTGATCCGAATCTCATCATCACTGGCGACTTGCTAAGCACCAGAGCTGTGTCGTTAGCGGATTCAGCACCTGGTTGTGAGGCTGCTGTGAGCATCTGCGCAGACGTCGATGGCATTGGTTGGGATGCATTTACAAGTTGCAGATCAGTTTGAAGTGCAATTTGAAGATTATTAGGTTCATTTGTATCAGCATGATGTTCGAGGGGAGCAGGTAGGGCGGGATACAAATTTGGAGAATCTGGCGGCGACAAACGAGAAGGACCTGGGATAGCAATACGACGCTCTTGGTTTTCAAGGTTCTCCTCATTCAAACCAGATGAGTCTTGAGGATAGATGATCATACGACTCAGACTCACAAGATCTGTAGTGTTTGGCAGTTCGGTCCATTCAGCATCGTCGAGCATGAGGACTTCGCTCATTGGCGACGGTTCCTCTTCGTCATCGATACCCGCACGACAATCGGAATACTCTTCGCTATCGGAACTGTACGCAATAGGCGTGAATTCGTTAACTGGCTTCAGGCGAACCTTCATGATCACAGTACGCAAATTTTCGAAGAGGCTATCGGTGCTGAACCAATTTTGAAAATCCATATCGTTGATTTGCCTCGCATTGTCGGGATTTGAAGGGCATGTGGCGCACATGGTGTTAGTCGCCGTGTTTTGTCGCAGATTAATGTCGAGCGCTTGTTCCAATAGAAAAACAATAAGAGCCATGCTGTTCTCATTAATTTGACTATCTACGGCTTTGCAGAGGACAACGAATGCAAGCGCGTGGAATACTCGGGAACGCAGGATGAGCCTGGGATCCTCATAGGCAGAACTACATTCTGAGGGTGTGCGGAAAGGTGGCCATGGAGATGTGCCGCTGTTGAGTTTATTCGCATGCCGTGCATAATCTGTGTATCTATCCATAGACGTCTGGAAATCGCGGCGATGTACGGCCCGAAGTAAAACATGTATGGGGTCATACTGTGACTGCCACACTTGGGCTTTAGGGACATACATTCCCTGTTGCATATTGCCAGTGGCTTCTAGGGCGGGAGCACGATAATCAGCCACTTCGGCGAGTAATGCTTCGAAATCACGAGATTGGGATGTCCCACATCGTTCGGGCATCAGCTCCATGAGCTGCGAGTGTGTTTTGTCACTCATGCAGAGCAAGGTTATCATTTCTAGGCGATTTAGGCCGGTCTCGCTTAAGCCTAGATTCGTTCGGATGCTAATTAGCGTCGCGAGGAAAGTCAGTATGCTCTCCATCATTGGGGTTTCTTGCTCCTCTTTGAGAAAAGTAATGTTCGTGGGCGAATGGTCCAGGGACATGTAGTCGCGCACATGGAATTTGTCGATGACGATGTTGAGGAACTCTTCGGCTGGAATTCGAGTGCTGCATATTTGTAGGAGGTACAAATCAGCATCGACCATCGAATTGCAAAAGTTGCATTGAATGTATGTCATTGCTTGTCCTTTTATTTGTAAGCCATTTCTCACCCAGAGACCATTAATTATTTCGTAGAAAGCCACCTGCAATTTTAAATTAGGCATGATTTTAGGACTTAATAAATGACGAGAAGTGTTCTTATCAGTGGAATGCGTCATCGGTTTTCATTCGAAAAGTTTCGACAAGAAATTTAAACAATTTGACCACAGAAACCGCTGTCTGCCAAAATTTGATTGAACAAATCTTTGTCATAGTTTGAGCAAAGTGCGTCATTTTTGTGGCGGTACAATATCGAAGAAAGTTTCTTCTCTCTTAATAATTCATTAAATTGTCTAACTACCGAAACGTGCAAAATAACACAACATTACAGCCCATAAACATACTGTAGGAAACTTCGCCTCGTAAATAATAAAATGCATATCTCAGCAGTTACAAGTTGATGACCCATTGATCGTCGTATTAATAACCGCACAATCCATGCAAAGCTCTGGAATCATGAACCGCACGAACCCTGACTTCTGGTAATCCCGCACGATTCAAAAAGCGCACCTCCGCAATATACACTACTCAGCAACTTGCAATGAGCTCGCAGTCGCGCTGAGCGTTTGTTTCGTAGCAGTCAGTGAGTCTGCTACTCAATCAAGTCTAGTTCGTCGCTTAACTAGTAGTTGTCTGCTTTAGTTGCGAGTTGAGTACGTCCAGCGCGCGAACATGAAGTTCACGCTGCTGTTTTTCCTAGTGCCATGTGCGTTGACGACTGTGCGCGCGGCAATCTCAATCAGCGAGATCCTCGACGTGGTGCACATCGGCAAAGACGTCGTAATCGCAATCGGAAAGACATGGAACCTAATCGACGATCATTACGATATTAGTGAGGTGCCATTACCTATTGTGTCCAAACGCGAACGGGTTTTGGTCAATCGCATGAATCTAATCAATTCAAAAATTGCCAAAGTGAGTCGCGATGTTGAAGGCATCGGTGCGCAGACAATTACGGTGTTATTGAAGACATTACCCGAAAGGATCCACATCGAAATGAAGTTGAATGATTTGAAGACATATATGACCAACATCGACGTGAATTTCAAACGGATGAGCCACTACATTAACTTAGGCGCCATGAACAATACGAAAGTTTCGCGCAGTTTCGAGCGGGTGACACTTGAAGATTTTGCGATGACTGTGATATCGCATGATACGAATTCCGTGCAGAGTTTGATGGAGCGCATTCATGCTTATTTTAATTCGCAGAATTCTGGCATCGTGAGCACGGATATTGTGTTACCATTAAAAAATCTGGCCGAAGTAAGTTAATTATGAAAGAAGTCGCATTAAATTCACAACAATTTCGCAAGCATTTTATAATAACCTAGGTATGCGTAATATATATTGTCTTTCTTCCAGCGTATGTCAATTGTAGACTCTGTTTACAGCTATTATTGCATTCTGTTTTTCCCATGTGTTTCATAGCACCCCACATCAAATACCCTTTTGTGGTTGATGACTAAACTATGAGGGTGTTATATTTAAACATAAAAAATGGTTACACAAACCGGTTACAAAAGGGAAAAGCATATAAAAAATGATTCGTCCAAGAACGAGGTGGTCAGGTCATCAGAAGGAAGTTTTGTCGTTGAGTCATGCGTTATACATGCGGGCAAGCGTACGTGTTTGAAAAATGCATGTACTGATGAAAGAATATTATTAGTGAAACCAAAACGACAAAAAGTCAATGATACCGGGAAAACGTATGTGAATCATAACCGTGCCCGAAGCAAGTGCTAAGTCGGCGACTTTGAACACACAAAAGAGAAAGAAGTTCTCCACACCGCGAATGTTAACTACAACCGTACAACTCATTGGTTTGATAACTTAAGCTTAGTCATTCATTTGCTAGTTTAATGTAATAATTGCTTAAGTATACCTATAGTCATAGATTCATTTGCTAATAGATCGAAATCTGCAGTTATAACTGTTATAACATACAATGAGTGTTAATAACTTAATTTTTTTTTCTACAACTAAATGAATGACATCATAAAAGCTATAACATATCTGAACAAATTAAATTTAATATAAATATATTAAATATTCAGTAAATGAAACAACAAACAAACAAGAAAGAAAGTAAACCTGCAGCTGCGTGAGCCATATATGAAGAGCGTAATAGCACACTTATGTAGCGTAGTGTCCTGCGCATGACGAACATTACTCTTTCCTGCTGATTGTCAGCAATCAACCAAGGCAAGCAGGCAACTGGTCGGCTATGACGGACAATGAACAGGTCCGTTTTAAACCTGCTGCTATTACATAAACCAATGCTTTCGACATTTTAAATAGGCATAAAACGAACATAATTTTCTTTTAGTCTTTAAAATGACAATATTTGGGAAATCCTATTATGAAAATAATAAATATACCTGTCCCCCTACTCAACGCCAACAAACCAAGTAGATTAAGCCTGGCCGGACATTCAGGCTAAGCCGACACTGTCAATTCCTGCTGTACTGTTATTGTTGTTGCGCCGTCAAGCCATTCGTTTTCGAACGCGATCATCAACCGCTTGTGTGTGGTGCTCCGGTCTCAAATGCGCGTCCTGCTGCCTGCAGAGTGGATCGAGATCAACAGCCAGCGTTTGCTTTAATTCCAGTTGATTCGTGTTCTCGGCTCTTCGTTTCGTTCCGAAAACCGAGCGAATATCTTGTGTGTAGTGCAAATAACTGCCAGCGAATAATATAAACAGAATTATCTCCTTTGTTTGTTTAAATTATATGCTTAATCAGGTATGATAATATACGATATTCTATGTATGTGCATTCCCCGGTTGTGTTCTGTCTCTTGATTTTGCTTCTTTTTTTTTTGTTCCAATAATCCAGCACAATTTATAATAACAAACATGTTAATTGATATGAGAGAAGAAGTAATATTCAACGCTCTAACGTCGGTTTATTTACGAAGTTGATACTGTATATAAATAGGAATTAAGTTCAATCATTGATATTATAATAAACAACAGTAGCGGCAACGAATGGCGGACGACGAGGCTCTTGCACACGAACAATTTGCGAATTGAACGAACGATGCAATGCGATCATTATGATTAATAAACGATTAGAAGCATCACATTTGTACAAGTTTTATAAACAAGTTAGAAAATCATTATTGATAGATGGATACAACTATAACATGACAAATGCAATATACCATGTGCGTTGTGCACAAAGCGACGAAAGTAGAACTGACATGCTAACTAGTGCAAAAATTTCACATTTCAACAATGAGCGTACGTGAAATTGAATGATGAATAAGAATGGTTAATAACATCGTCTGAAGTTTAGTTTAAAAATTATTATTAGGGTACTTTTTATTAATATGTAGATTGATTTAATACTGGCCTTGATACTATCATCTAATGTCATGAACAACAAACAGGAATAATATTTGATAAAAGAGAGGAAACAAATTGTGATAAAATGTGAGAACTGCGCGACTCTTATAATAAAATACCAAGTTAGTAAACCAGCGCGTGCACGTTATTATATGTGTTAACAAGTCATAAACTATGAAACCTTGAAATTCTTTATTGTGAAATCAATGGAGAGAGAAATCTTTGTTTCGACTTCCACAAGGATCGAATAGATAGTTCGGAAATTCGTACGCATAAAATATGCAGCTTGCAATTCTACTCTATGAATTAAAAAAGTTTTCGTATAGGCTCATAAAATTAGGGGCAAATTGAAGATGGAGAATCAGGCTCAGCCCTCCTAACGCAAGCATGATCTAAAGGCCCAACGAAAAGAGGCAAACTTAAATCGTTAAGATGAATCCCAACGCGTTGCGTATTCTTGCTATGTGGTAGCTACGCCATTGTGGAGAACAAACCACAATAGAAGTAAACAATAATTAGCGTAAATCTCAATTGCAATTTCAAGTAAGCTACTGCGCTACTTCATTACGACTCGAAAAATTAAACACGCAACAAACGAGATTCTAATGAAATTATCTATTATGTAAAAAAAGGAAATAATAGAAATTAAGTAATACTGGAATATAAATAACTCGCAATACTCAACAAAAATAGCGGTTTCGGTTACTTTGTAATATTTAATTAAATGTCAACTACTAATCATATTTCATGAAAATTCATTGTCTGCTGCTATGACCCTATATCTGTTGCTTATCGATGACATTCAATTATTTAGCTGTTTCAATCTCTTTGTAGCGAACAATACACACGGAGTTAGCTATTAATATAATTATTTATGATTTATAACGATGATGAATTTCCGTTTGGTTTGTTTCATTACGATAAAGACAACGATGTCCGGTACGTTGTTTTATATTAGCTGGTTAGTGTTCCACTGTTTTAACATCGTACATTCGTGTATACATACCCATTTAAATCTAATAACAATGCGCTACATAAAAATGCAATCTGATATGCGTAATGCAATTATTTGTCACACTGCATTCATATCTTAATAAGTAAAGAAAAGAAAAAATTGCGGTTCTCAGCAAATTAGCAATCGATCAATAAATGCTCACACAACAAACGACAGAAATAAAGTATAATCTTGAAAATACTAAGGTAGTTTTTACATGAACACTCACACACGCACCCACACACTGATCATTTTATAATTCATTCATTGGAAACGAAATAAAAATACAAATTGAGAGGGAAGCAACGAAGTAGACATGCTATGAAGGTGACTCATGTAAAACAGTTAGTTAGTTAGCTCGGCTAGTTATTGTTCGTTGTTCGTTCATGTCGGGTACAAGAAGACAACAACTGTAAACAATTAAATTTGTGCCGATTAAACCAAATCAAAAGTAGAACGATCGAATCGAATTAAAATTCGAGCAAAGTTACCAAATTTACCCAATTGTTGGCGTATATTCTTTTTAGGAATGTTCCATGATCGTCATCTAACTTGAAAATGCGACCAACAATCACAATTGTTTTCCTCGCGGTGTTAGCAACATCATTGAATGTGGTTGCACCAGCTAATTCACCAAGGACAAAGCAATTGGCACTTTTAACGATCGATGAACTACGCAAAGTGTTCCTTCGATTGGAAGATGAATTGTCTTCGACTGTCGCCAGCAATTCGGCAGAAGCCACCAACGAAATCTCCAAAAACAGCATCCCGCTTGACCTGGTGCTAATTAGAAAGTTACAAGGTTTCGATATAAAGCTACACCAGGTTTGTCAAATAATAACAACACCTGCCAAGTATTTCAATCCTAATCGAATTATATGTCTTCCGTAACAAGGAATTCCCACATGATTTCAACTACGGACTAGATGTCCTACAACGGTCTTGGGTATGGGGTCGAGCAAGTGCGGAACTCCGAACAATATTTGCTATGTACGAAGCATTCCGTCGTTTCCAAGGACAACAAACAGCCGAAGGGAGGATACCATCACCTCGGCAAGCATGGATCGATTTGGCTGAAACCATCCTCAACGATTCGAAGGCCTCGATGCCAGTCGCTTTACAAAAACTACACGATCTCAAAATACGAGAAAACTTGTTCCTGAATGCGCTTAGGGTATAAAATGCTTGCGAAAATGTTCTTCTGTTCTTTCCACAAAACGGCTAACATTCAATCGATTGTTTATTTCTATCTTTTTCTTGTTTTTGTTTACTAGGAAATAGATGGCGGAACGCAATGTAGCATGAAAGAATCTCCGCAACAAATGCTGCTCAACTTGTACAATTCCGTTGCCACGACTGAATTGAAAGCTTACGCAATGATACAATTCTCGTACATGTTGCTGAAGCTATATGGCAAAGGCAATTTCACCAATGAAGCCGAATTCATGAAAGATAGATATATGCAGCGCACCACTGAAACGGTGAATTCGATGAAAGATGCTTTGGAACGCGCGTCCCGAAAACTTTGGATCTGTGATCCGAAGAAATACGAAAAGAATAAAAATTATTTGGAGGTCACTGAACTTCTGCAAGGGTATATCCAGAATGAAGTTGATTTGAACGATCAAGGCACCTGCAGAGAGAATTGCGCAGAATATAAATACACCAAGAGTCATTCTTGTTACATGAATTTGTACTGCAAGCAGCAGAGGCGTTGCAATGGGAAAATAATTAACTGTCAATTCATTGATTCGGACGCTTGGATATGTCCAGCTGCAGCTGGGACAAGCCGACGCTACGAGTACGTTGAGTATGAGAATGGCAGAGTCTTGGGTCGTAAGAAAGCGTGTAACAAAGGTGCTACCAAAGTTGATAGCTGGTGGCGATGGTTATTCTGGCATTGCTCATATTGCGTTTGTTTGTGCGACGAGCAGGGCAGTAATTCAGATAGGTATATAAATATGAAACCGTCGTTGGTGGATATTCAACAGAATCGGTAAGAAAGGGAATGCCATTCGAAGGTATCATTCAAATAACTAGCGTTATTCTATAGGGTAGCAACTGGTTTGCGGTTTACGAAAATTGGACGAATTATTTATTTACAAATCCAAGAAGGTGAACTTATCAAAGGTGGCAAGATCAGGAACAATACAGTTCAATGGGTTCCAATAAACGCATATAACATCACTGATATAAATGTCTTAAATGGAAAAGACTATCATACATTGACTTACGAGAGTCGAGCCATGGATTTAGATGACCTCGAGGAGAAAGACAAAGATGTTTTGTTAACAGGTTAGCTAGCACATTATAGTTCCTTGAGAAATGAGGAGAAACAATAATCGTTCGAGGATTGTTTTAGGTGTGAAATTCGAAATGATTGGCTCCCACATGAACTTCCAAATTCGTCTGACACCCTTTGACTTCACTACTGGCAAGCTCCACCCAGAGAAAAGTTTCTGGAAGAGTAACCATAACACAGACGCAGCTAGAACCAACCCAAGGTAAAGACAAAAACCCTTACTTTATTACATCAATTAGATTGAGTTTATATTGCATGGATTCGTTCACTTCCGCCTTCATTACCTACATAATCATGCATGCATGCATTACAATATTTTGAAGTTTTTTTTGTAATGATAATTAGATTATACAATTTTATTGTTACACATTCATGTTATCAATCATCAAGTTCAGCTTGATGAACAAACCTCATGCAATAACGATTCAATATTCTTTCCTTCTCTTCAAGCAATACTTTTGGATTGTTTAGACCCATACGATTGTAAGCCAATTTCTAATCTACACCATCCACAAGACGCGGACTAATCACTTTTATTTTCGTCATTTAGGAGGAAGCTTGATTTGGAAGGCCGTGACATACCAACCAGAGCGCAATCGCCTTCCCAACCCGATAGCCAAAGCGATTCTTACTTTGAATTCACTCATACCGATTTAGATCGCGACGTCGCGCAAACGACCGTACCGTTCTTTGATAGCCAGGACGTGGATTCACTTATTCCGGTGCCATTGGCAGGTGCAGGATTGTATCATAAAGGATTACCAAGCTTTGGGGGTTTTGTAGCGCCGAAGATCATCACGTATAATTATTATGCGTTGCTGGATAATGCTATCAACGATTTGGAAATTAATCCAGACATACTTGTCAACAAATAGAATTTCCCGTTTAATATTCATGCTGTAATTATGAATACTTTTAGTCTCTTGTTAGATACTTATTAGTCAAACTTTGATGGTTTAAACATGTATGTAATTAAGTAACTTTTTTTTTCTCTTCTTTATATTAAATATAAAAATATGTGGTTTAAGATTTTAATTGACTTGTAGTAGATAAAATGTATAATTTTTGCAAATGCATTTGTGCATTGTGTGGAAAATATGTGATATGGTATTGTAGGAGATTTGCACGAATTTAAATAAATTATATCTCATTCGATTACAACGAACAAATTAAATGTCGTTATCAAATAAAAGAATCGAATTAAATCGATGTAATAATTTAAGAATTTGTTGAATGGAATACCTAGGTAGCAAGTTTTCAAATATTAGGCAACATGTACGTTTTATACAGTGGAACCTCTCGTACCAAGCAAAAATTTACGAGCGGCACAAAAAGTCGGAAGACTCGTAACGCATTTGTGAGGCGGGACTTCCCGCACTCGTTCCGCTAGGATTTTAGTATTGCATGTGATCATATAATTTTCCAAACTTGTGTTTAGATATTTAATTATAGTCATAAGATAAAGCCATAAGAGAATAAAAGCAACTGTAGAAATAAAACGTCTGATCATTGTACAAAATTAAAGTCTGCCCCAAACCTAGCGCAACGATAAAGCTTGTTTAGCGGGTTGTGCGGGGCTGCTATTCTATTACCTATTCGCTTGTTCCAAGTCACATTTGCACACTAGTTGTCTAGCTTCCACCGAAAAACTGTTTGCAATCATGACAGGTTGCTAGCGGTATACTGTTGCGACACGCGACAGCTCGGAACAGCAGACCCTTAACAAGAGCGGTGGCGCTCACAGATCCGTCCGAAGGTCGATTACTACAATTGACTAAATCGAAAGATGCATGCAATAGATATCCAAAGGTACCAATCAACCGTCATACGGCTCTGTGTGCTACCGTTGGTGCTAGTGTGCAAAGCTATACCAGAGCCGGCAAAAAAGTTTTTCGCTAGAAGCTAGACAACTAAGGTGCAGCCCCGGACAACCCGCAAAACAAGCTTTAGGTTTGAAACAGTCTTAAGGATATAGATGCTTCAAAGGGAGTGTCAAGATTGCCTACCTACGAAACGGTTACGTATTCTTGATGAAGTTGAAAAACTGCCTCTCATAATACGGATAAACGAGAAACGATTGCATGGCGACACAATTAACGAAAACATCACTTGTGAGAATGCGTAAGGTATTTCTACCGACCCCTTTCCGACATAGAACGTATTATCTTGTTTTACATTGATTTACATGAGAATATTTGCTTGTGGTTCACATAACGAGCAAAACTCTGCAACGAACTATGCTCGTTATGAGAGGTTCCACTGTATATACAAATAAAATGAAGTCTTGACTCACCTGGACACGCAGTGGATGCATCATCAATAAATTTAGCACTTCTGAAGAGGGCAACACTTCATTTAAAGCAATTCCTTGTTTAGCAACTGCTTGACACAAAAACACAGCGAGATAACGATGTAGTGGCAGATGAAAAGACACTTGCAACGTATCGTCCTAGAAATAAATAAATATTAATAAACCATAAAAATGTTTATGTATATACGAGGGTGGATCAAATGTAAACTAGAATTCTAATTTTATTAAAAGATAGACAGCAATTGAAAAATTCGTGTTTTGCTACCTAATCATCTAGCTTTGTAATACAATTTCCCAGCGAATTATGAGCGTTTTTGATTTTTTGCAAATGAAGGCTTGCGCCTGACTGAAATTCTTCAACGGCTACGCAACCAGTTTGACGATTCTATCATTTCACAGCTCCGTGGTTAAAATTGGCATAAAACTCCGCGATTTCCAAAAAGTGGTTTTGATTGATTTCCTTGATGAACAACGGACAATCAATGCGGATTAGGAAACAGCACTTAAGACACGTCATTTTGCTTCACGACAATGCCACACCGCATACAGCTGCACGAACACGCAAGGAATTCTTCTGGGAGTCCAGACCTCTCTCCATTTCACTTTCACATATTTGGCCCGCTTGAAGAGTCAATGGGAGCATAGAATTTTAACAATGAAGGAATCAAAATGCTCAATATACGATTAGAAAAATGAATTACAAAGCTAGGTAGGTATTTTTTAAATTATTACCCCAATTAATTTAAAACAAAACAAAAAATTTAAAAAATAACTTCTCGATTCTATTAGATGCACCCTCGTAACACAAAACTAAACTCACCATGCTGTAACTGGAATAATTAATAGCATCCAGCCATTCCTGTAACGCAGTGAGACAAGCAGTTAACACTCGACGTGTGAGATTAGCAGTGTTATGATCGACAAGATGTGAAACCAGCGCCCACATGGGATAAGCACTAGCTTCCAGCTCGGCGCTGAAAGCAGCATAATACGTGTTCGGCTCGAATTCGACGTGCTGTGACAACTCGCGCTGATTAACATTCATTCCTTGGAACATGGCAAGAAAAGCGAACCACATCTCTAGCAGAGAATCGTCGAACATGAAACGCCAAGCAACGGGTCGATGGGACAAAACGTTATTCAGATCGCTCACTAACGGCCAATAGCAATGCTCTTTCATCACTGATTGCCCACAATCCACGACGTAATGAAAATTTTTACTTGTATCTAAAACATATTTACATAAATAAGAGTGTATTAATCAATTTGCAGCATTTTTAAATGACATTATTTATTATTAGTATTCATGCATGAAGCAATTTTAACAAATGAATAGTCATACACAAATGAAAATATTATTACATCTCATGCATTAAAAGCAATAAATATTCGTCTTGTTCTTGACATTTTAGATTTAAATTGCACATGTATGCTAGGAAGAAGATAAATGTTGAGAACTACTGTTCCTACTAACGCTACTCACCATGTAAAGTGTTTTGTATCAAAATTTTGCTCATCATATACTTCAAGCTGACAACCATCACATGCAGCAGGTTTAACTGTTCAGTCATTCGTAAGGCGAGTCCTTCATTGGAAAACAACTGCACGCTCACGTGCACAACGCGATTGCTTAACATGTCCGGATCACGGCTCGTCTCCAGCATCTTCGAGATGCGACTGTAATGCAAGACGAACGCGCGTGTGAGCGCTTCCTTGTAATCCGTATCGGGTAGCATATTCAACAACAAGCAGACAACTTTCTGCGGGAATTCGCATCGCACCGTCCAAAAGACGAGCTCCTCGAGGAATGTGCTATGCACGAGTTGCTCCTGCAACGACGGGCAGTCCTTATACTCGTCCATAGGTACCGGATTCGGCAACGATTCCAGCGCCTCTTCGTATCTCCTCCGCGACTCGAGTAAATAATGATCATAGTCCGTCGTCGGAGGGTTCGGCACTTCGTTCAGAAGGCGATACTTTTGTGGATTCGTCAATGCTGTAGTCATCACCCGTCGCATCAAGCCGCCCATGTTATTAAAATCCAATAGCATTGTTATATACGCGTCCGCATCGGCGATAGCATTTCGACGATTCGGATCGCTATCGTTGTTACCTGCACTATGCTCTCGCAAATGCTGCACTAAGCGTAGAATTATCCGCGGCATCATCGCCTGAGCTACACACATCAAATCCGTTGGCGCTTTGCCTTTATTTACGGATTTATTTGGACCGTGACGATCGCAAAACCTGCGTTATTATTGTTATAATGAATAAATGGGAAATATATTTAAGATACAGATTAATCATGGTATGTATACATACCCAGTTTCCTTCATGACTGATGTATCTCCACAATCACAAGCACCGCCAGCTTGACTAAGAAACATGTTAAAATCATGCCTCTGATGGTTCCCTTTCTTGAAGCATTCAGTGCAGAGAGACATGCACGGGCTTATACCACATGTCCGACATCTATACGCCACGAAATTCGGCGTCCACACCAATCCACACGTGGTTGCATTATCATATGTGCGCACGATGTTAGCAAATTCGTCGGGTGTCCTACCTCCTGCAATTAACCACTTGCACCAATCAATTGTTTCCCATTCATTGATTCCTTTAGCGGGGTTTAGTAAGTTGTCCAGGACTTGATTGAGATGCTCTGGTTCAGTGTTACTTGCGCAGTGGGCGTGGATATAGGAAGCTGCCGCACGTTTTCCCTTTGCTAGAAGCACCCTTGCCCAACCAACCAAATCGAGCACCCTTGCCTCAAAGTTGGAATTTGAAGCCATCTACAACATTTCTCGATAAGAAAACAGCTCTTAAGTACATACAAAAATATCATAACAGTAAATAATTATGTTAGATTATGTCTGTCAAATCAATGTATTTCTAATCAAAAAAGGATTAGATTGTTACGAATAATGCATGTACATACTATTTGTTTAGATTTTTAGATTCATGTACACCAGCGCACAGCACTCGCCGCACTATTTATTCGCATTAACAACAACACAACACAGAAGAATTATGTCATAATCAAATGACTAAACACTATAATATCTCAATGCAAAAAAAAACAAAAGTGAAATCAGGAAAATATGTTGATGAAGAGTTCCACACTCGGCGAAACGCAGACCCAACAGACACTTTTATCCAACGAGAAAATCCATTATGTTCGATTAATTAATGTTGCATTCGTTGGCGAAATCGTAGCCATAGCCTTTACTTGCTAGGTAATATGTGAACCTAATCGGCGTCGATGAGTTCACCTTCGCAACGAATTCACAACGCGATGACGACTCTCTCAACGGCGCTTTTGTCCGTCGCCGAGGTGGCTGCGCTCATATTTCTGCATTAGATCATAGAACTCGCGAGTGTCAGCGGTGCTGGGTTCGTTCTTCTCTCGCTCGCAGACGATGACGACGTCGCACGAAAAGCGACCTTAGGTTACCTCTGAACAAGGACAAGGATGCTTGTAATCTGTGTTCGCTGGCGAGGTTATTGCTGCCTTGATGCTCGTTCAACTCGACAAACTCGAGTCGACTGCGTACGCAACACGCACACTTGTAGCCACCAGCTTGCACACACATGCAAGCACGCAAGGGACGAAATATTTCTCACTTACGCTTCCTTTCTATCTTTTTATTCCAGGTGCCTTTCGATTGCTTCGATGTGGTGCGTTAGTCTATCGACGACAACATTCCGGACCACAAAAACTGCTGTTTAAAACACGCGCACACTTAGCACTTTCGACACGTAATTTTATACTAAATAATCCGAAAATTTTTGCCGTCTTCTTGAAATGATGTTCGCAATGGGTGTACTTGTGTTAGAGCATAAATTGACAACTGACAGTTAGCAAGTGTACATATAGAAAATTATGATTTTGTAAATTTTGTTGTTTTACAAACCTTGATAACGTCTTACTTCTAGCTTGTCTAGAAACACATTAACTTATTTGCAATGATTAGAAGTGATAGGTAAACATATTTTATTGATAGATCTATGAATTCCAGTAGGCACTGAAAAATGACAATTGATAGCATGATAACAACGACTACTAGATTTTTTGCATAAATTTTAAAAAAAGGAAAATAATTATAAATGAATTGTTTGTCACTTCTTTAAATTATATTAAACATTTAATTAGAAATAATGTTTAAATAAAAAAGTGGTTTAATGTGAACCTTGCCTTATATTTTGCATTTACAAGATCACTTTTGTATATGACTTCAACAGTTCCACTCCACTCCGTTTCACGAGCTTCTCGTTACTCCACGTGGATAATGGCTCAAGAGGAACATGATTCTCATTCTGATTCCGATTCCGAAGAACAATCAACCCAAGAAGATGATTGCTAAGTACAAACAACCTCAGCGTCCACCGTCGACAAGGAAACAACACGAAAAGATCTCTTGAGGTAAAAATTTTGTAGTATTCCCAAACCACGTGTTTTCGTTAACCTAAATCAAGTCATTCCCTAATATTGAATGAAATAAGTATCTTCAACTCTTTATTACACATTCATTTGTATAACAATTAACTTATAATTAGAATTAAATTTCATAGGGTCTAGTAAATGTGCTGTGCAAAGCTTGTGAACAACTCAAATGGAAGTCACCATCAAAAATTCAATGAGAGTCAATCCCCCTAGCCCTGGAAGATAAAGATATCATTGGTTTGGCTGAAACTGGTTCTGGCAAAACAGCAGCATTTGCTTTGCCAATACTTCAAGCTCTATTACATAATTCACAGAGATAATTTGCACTCATTCCTACACCTACCAGAGAACTAGCATTCCAAATATCTGAACAGTTTGAAGCATTGGGTGCTTTAATTGGTATCAAATGTGCTGTGATTGTTGGTGGAGTGGACATGACATCACAGGCATTGATTTTAGCTAAGAAATCGCTCATACTAATTGCTATGCCTGGTAGATTATTAGATCATTTGTCAAATACAAGAGGATTCAGTTTGAAGGTGCTGAAGTTCCTCATAATGGATGAAGCTGATTGAATATTGAACATGGATTTTGAAGGTGATTCTACACGAGCGACGAACGTTTTTATTCTCTGCGACTATGACGAAGAAAGTCAATAAGTTGCAACGAGCGTGCTTGAAGGATCCTGTTAAGGTGGAAGTTTCCACCAAATATCAGACTATGGAAAAATTGCAACAGTATTACATGTTTATTCCTGTTGAATTCAAAGTAAGTTAGCTATGTATATATATTCATACATTATGATAATAACAATGATTTAACACATTCAAGATTTTCCGCTCGACTTGTAATAACACGATTAGAACGACGCTGGTGTTACGAAATTTGGGATTCACCGCTGTGCCTCTGCATGGGCAAATGTCGCAAAACAAACGATTGGCTGCATTGAACTAATTCAAAGCGAAAGTAGCTAGCAGGTGAAACCATTGACATTAGGTTTGTTCCAACTACCCGGAAAAACAGCTATGCTCAAGCGCACCTGAGAACGATACGGGAACTTGTGTAGGAACACACCTATTATGTTCTCTATTAATAAATTTAATCAACAAATCAATCATTGCTCAAGTTCTAATTTTGCAGAGGTTTGTTTATCCCACATGTATATTCATTGAGTAGGAAGAACTGCAAGGGCAGGTCGCTCCGGTAAAGCAATTACGTTCGTATCACAATATGATGTTGAGCTGTATCAACGCATCGAAGAATTGATTAGTAAGATGCTACCTCTGTATAAAACCGAAGAGGAGGAAGTTATGGTGCTACAGGAACGAGTTGCCGAATCGCAGCGGTTGGCAAAGTTGAATATGAAAGATATTGAGAGTAAAACTGGTGGAAAGAAGCGCAAGCGACACAGCAATGAAGGTGATGACGATGATATAGAAGATCGAATGCATGATAAATGGTTATTTCATTGATTTTGTGCTTTGCGCTAAGTACGATTTTTACTATAATGCATGGGAGATTAAGCAGGGGATAATGATTCCATATATATATTTTTGATAAATTAATTATTGTTGTATTTGAAGAAGTGAAGCAAACATCATACACGCATACATACAGTAAGTGATTTTTGATGGATATAGTTTTAGTTTAGTTAATATGTACTTATGATGCATACTAGTTGGATAATATACAATTGTAAATGATTACTATCACTATTCGTCACTACCACTGATAATCTTAACTAACATAATTGTTTAAATGACTCTAAGACGAATTGTAATGCTAATTTGTGATTTTTTTTGCAGTGATGGGTTCAACCACGACGAAGTGATCCATTTTAAAGTAATTATAGTAATTAGTAATTATAGTAATTAGTAATTATAGCAATGAATAACTAAATCCAGGGTAGGGGTAAGCTGTCGTACTTATTTAAAAGAGATTCTTCAGTCTGTCATGAATTAAAATTTTTCTACTTGAAGCAGTTCTAGGAGGAACTCAGTTCAAGATTTAATATTTGTGGCATCATTGCATTTTAACGCCCATTACATGATTTGTTGTTGTAAACAATATTCACATTTCTGTAAGTACTGGGATTCGTTTTGCGCAGATCTGGGCAAATGTCATAGTACAAGATTTCGGGGTGTACAATAATCATTAATGTTTATTCCCCCCTGCTCACAGAAAGGAAATCCACTTCTGGTATCAAGTTTGTCTTAAACCCGCACTCATAAAAATTTTGAGGGTTGCACACACAAACTGTGCGAACACGTGCATCGGCGTTTGATTCTTTGACTAGCTTACTTTGATTGTTAGAAGGGCTGTGTTGGGGGGTGTGGAGAGCTGGTTAAAATTGGAAGTTTTATTTTCGTTTGTAGGGGGTGTGTGCTGAGGTAATATCACTCGCTTGGTTCATATTTCAATGTTTTCATCATTTCGGGAAGGGGAGGGGGTGCTGCGAGAAAATTCCGCCCCGGATACTAACTTGTTTTAAACCGCTACTGTTTACGCTTGTCAATTAATTAAAATGCCTTGTAGTCACATAAGTTATTTCTTGAAAAGTATATTTAGCGCATTTCAGAAATTGAAAATAAATCTTGAATAGCTTAACAAGACAATCGTAAAATAATAAAGGATTTCATCTTTAGTTTTGAATAGTATCGGAGAACCATTCTTTCAGAAGTACCACAGCTTTTACCCACCCTGTATTATATTTAGATGATGTAAACAAGGTGGCTATGATATTTATGTATATACATGATTAATGAATCTTTATTCGTCACTACCGCTGATAATATTCAACAAAATTAATTGAAATACTCAAATCGTGTAAATTACTAACTCGAATTGCTTAATTTCAGGTTCTATGAAGGATAATCAATGGTCATTTCATTATCCAGGTAAACAATTATTATTCTAAAATATTTCAATTGGATTACGTTGGATTTTGGAAATTTTGCATATATATGATGCATACTAGTTAGCATGATAAAAATGATTACTATTCATTTATTCGTCACTACCACTGATTTAATTGTTATATTATTTACAATATTTTTTGTTTATTTATGCTTTAATGTATTGAATCTAATTTGGAAAACGATTATATGATTTCAGCATTGTAGTTCTAAATTTAGGAGAATTAGAATTTCCTATTTCGACTCAAAATCAAGTCTTCATCTTCAAAGGTTTTCTGATCATAGATAGCAGTAAATATAGTAAGTGTTGACATGTTTATGGTTTACTCAATTAACTCAACAGCATGATGCATACAAGTTGAATAATATATAATAATAGATGATTACTATAACTTTATTCGTCACTACCACTGATGAAATACTTTAAAATCGAATCTAAACGTTTTGTAAGTAAATCCCAATAATAATTTGCAAATATTTCTTTTGTTTTCAGAAGTGGAAATAGACGATAATTGATTTTCAATCAACTAAAGCAGTGGTCGGCAAACTCCTAAGCAAATAAGCCAAATTTGTGTACTACAACGATTAAAAGAAAATTTGTGAACCAAATCTTCATACGAATTTACCTCAGCTCGTAATGCGCTCCCTCTGCCTGTAGAAAATAAAACTTAGTCACATGGACCTCTGGAGCCACACTTTGCCGACTTCTGAACTAAAGCGATACGTGAATGGAAGAAACTGTTTACCGCAAACATCTACAATTTAAATTGGAGAATGAATATTGATTTATACTCTACAGATTGTAGACGGAATGTGTCCTAGGACACCACACAGAATTGTTTTAAAATGGAATTGCGGTGTTAACTATCATTTTCGGCTATTTCGATGACAATCTTACCCAATATGTGTTGTCTTAAGCGAGTAAGTTTAATCATATGCCTATTATGTCTGAGCTGACAGTGCCAATTGAAGATAAGTGCGCAACGTCTTAAGACGTGCACGCCACCGCAATTTTTGACTTGGCTAATCACGCACCTTACCTCTCGGCTAAACTTTTAGCGGCCAGCTTAGACGCGCGACAAAGAGTGAAACCAGGCATGAGCCAACAGTTCAAGCTGCTTAATAGAGCACGTATGATTGTACCACCGGTTGTACATGCCGGTCTGGCAAAGTTTTCACACGTGTCGGTTCATCCCTACATTAATATTCTTTTAATTTAGTTATATTTGCCAGAAGGTTGTTCAGCGCTATCCTGGGCGCAGTGTTGCCAATGGTAGAGATACTTTTTCTTGCATGGAAGGAGGTCGGCTATTTCATTTCCTTGATTGTTTTTACATAGGTGACTCGGTTCGATTTACTTAGATTGTTCAGTAGTTCTAGTCCTTCGATAACATGTTTAGATTTATTTGTTGTAGTAAAAATCTAAGAAAAAATATATGTAACCTTAGTAAAAAATTGGCAACTTGATTTTTTCTTGCTAAAACAATATAAAGGCAATGATGATAAAAATAGTGATAACAAAATAGTAATGTTTCATAACTATTCCACTTACTTTTTAATGCTTTATTTATTCCTTTAGGAATTCAATTTTTACAAACATTTATATAAATTATAAAATAATATTAAGATGTAAGTTTGGTTGCGTTGTTTAACCAAATTTGTGATAAATTTTTATGTCTTGAATAAATTTCAATTACAGAAAACGAAATTTTAGGCTTTCATCAAAATGCTAGTCCCTTAATTAAACATCTATTCTTAAACAAAATTCCTGCAAGACGTCAAAGTGTTAATACAAAAAAAATTGCCGGAAGTTAGCCCCCACATTGAGAGCGTGTGACGTCACGAATAGAGTGTATCCCCCATCCAAATCGTCCAAGGTAAATGTTAAAACGGTGGCCGCCTGTCAACTTCACAGCGACATGGCTTCTTCTAAGCAACAAGAAGTCGAAGTTCTAGACAACTGGGAAGAAATCGATGATTCCGACGTAAGTACCAGCCGCATGCAGCACGCCTTCGAGGGGTACCCCAAGCCAATCCCACGACTTCCACGAATCCCGCGCGAGCTCCCCAAGTGCAAGGCAAACGCAATAGAGAATGTAGGTTATGTTCACGAAAGCTATTTCTGCTATTTGCGATCAAAATATGCATGACACATTAACATTAAAACTTTTGTTTCAGGTGCTAGAGCGCCAATTCAGCACCATGCAAACACCAAGTCAAAACAAGTATGTACCTGTCGATTAGTTGGATGTTCAATGAACCTGGCTCTCGGGCCACTTCTAATTGCACTCATTCTAGATGTAATGGAATCAATGCTCCATTTAAGATTATACTAACTGGCGACGACGCCCTGCGGTCGCAGTACGTCCCACCTGAACCCACCGTCACGATACTGAAACGACCCACCAAGCAGAATCATATAAATAATGGAATTAAAGTGGTACAACCCAAAAAGACACTCAAGCAGCGAGAGCAAGCTTATGCTGAAGCACGACTGAGGATAATGGGAGAAGCGCCGAGTCCCGAGAAGCCCGAAGAGACCAAGTTCGCCTGCATTCAGAACAAAGTAACGCGCCAGTCCGAGGACAATGTGATAAGAATGCCTAAAGGTCCTGATGGCACCAAGGGCTTTTCGAAAAGATAGTATAAGTTGATGGAATGCAAGATGCAATCGTTGAGCAGCGCCGTGCTCATTTTTATACAGCCCACATAGATTATTTTGATAAACGCTACTATGACGACGCCTCAATCAGTAATAGGAGACCTCCTTAAATCAATCATGAAGCGCATAATTTCATGCATACAATTTTGAATATCCCAAATATTTTTAAGTCCATTATCATGTATATATTATAATAGAGTAGGATGGTTATGATATGATACGAAACGGTTAGGTTCTAAGCTTAGATTTTACAGACGGGCAAAACGCTTTGGTTTGTTGTTGTCGTAAGGTGGAGATGTGCAAAACGGTAACTCCTAGGTATGGAAGCGATGATTTTATATATATATATATTCACACCACATTCACCCGTGCAAACACACCAAAATTCATTTTTTTTTATCATGACAATTTCAACGAGCCACTTTTTGTTTATATTAAATCCGGCAATGATGCGTTGTTTGATTAGTGTTTTAATCCTAATCGAGTGTATTCGGTTTAGCCTAATGGATTTATTCATTTTAAAAATCTTTTAATTTTACAATTATTTAAGATGAAAAAAGCAGGTTTTATTTGTTTCGTTTTTTTTTATAGAAAATATACAAATGTGCGCATTTACAATGTTGTTTCTTCGCCAGTATGGTTCATTCAATAAATTTCCTTCCGAATTTGTCGATTTCAATTATGCCAGGTACCGAATATTAATCGTCTTGTATGTTTGATTTGAAATTCAGGCCTCTTGATAAGATTTTATCCATTTGCTGCTTTGCTATCATGTTTCGTCTTGGTCATTGTGTATAAGTTTTATTTCGTCGACGTTTAATTACTAATTAACAGTTAATCCTATCAATCAACATGTGCGTCTTTCTCCTTTCAATCAACTCTTATAAATACTACAAATAACCCACAACATGTGTACATATGAACAAATCAAATACATATTAGTTTACAATAAAAACAAACGCAATTTTAAGCTCCATTTTAATAGCATGCTAGGCAACCCAGTATACATAATAGAATCGTTTATACTCGCGCACAGCGTGCAAAAGGCCGCATTCGTTGAAAACAGTTGTCAGTCGCAGTCGGTCGGCGTTCTAGCCGCGGCGGTGTGTAACGCGCAAGCAGGGGGACTTTCATAACAAACCAACATAACCAGAATTCGAAGACTCGCATTAAACTCGCCCCTATTAAAACAACAATCATATCTAATGCCAGCTGTGTTTTCTGTCAGTTTATTTAGTCGGGACGGTGGTGTCACAACGCATTTGGGAAAGATATGTCGTTCTAATAATAATGAAGATAATCATCGAGTACGCAGATCGACTCGTCGCACGCCAGCCGCACTGAATTAATGAGAGAAGCTACCGTCTTCTGCAACACAATGTACTGGTCAGTATAGATAGCATCATCATTCATTATTCACTTTTATTTCGGTTTAATACGCTTTAGTAAATTTATATGAAACGCTTAAATATTAAGATTAAATACTGCATGCCTGCAAGTTTTCTCGTATTGATTAAACGCATCTGCTCACAAAAGCGTGAGATAAAAAAATCGCTTCCGGTTAAACTCTGAATTCATATTTTGAAGTCATGAAATCAATCAAGTTTGATATACTTTTCCAATTAATGCATGCAATTAGTTGCTAGTAACATTGAACGTATGTTTAGCCGAACAATCATTATTCTAAATATATAGAAATGGAATGGAAACAATGTATGAAATGTATATTTTTTTGAAATTGTTGCGATAACACACGAAATCCATGTAAACTGCACAACAAATTTAGATGTAATTAAGCTTCCGAGGTCAGCTTTATATATGCTATCAATTTCTATTATTTTGTATTTACCAATTGATTCAATTTGTGTGTTGCGCTAACGATTGTTAATGGAAGTTGTTCGTGATCATTTGCGCGGGTATTTGCACCCGTAGCACCTGATAACAAAAAGCTTTTAAGTATGCATTTTTTTTTTTGACGTGTTTAACGGATTTATAAAGAGTATACTGATTAGAATATTGCGTTAAAAGTTATTTCACTTTGTAAAGTTACAGCTGCGCTGTTTAGAGCCGCAGAAAATTGAAATAAACATCATAAGAAAGGTAATTTATTCCAATTCAATACTATTTACGCGAAAAATTGTTGTTCGCGGTCGTTATCGTGTGGTTGATGCAAGTGTGAAGGTATGAAATTGATGAAACTTGAATTTTAATCGAAGTAAAAGTCATTGTGACTTCGAATCGAAATCAGATAAAGACACGAGGTTGAATTTTAAAGGTAAATCTCAGCGAGGACTACTAATTAGCCGTTGCTCATTTACATATTATGTCACCACTTAAAAGTAATTTATAAAGACACACGAATAAAACGGGAGAAATTGTGCTACGTATATTAGACCCTAACTTATGGCGATAGAGGGCTATAATCCAGCTAATACACATACAGTGGCCGCCGAGTGGGCCAACGTCTTCTGGCGGAAACGTCGGCACAACGTCTAAAAATCATGATTGCCTCGACGCATAATAGTTGGCCAGTGGTTACTGCCAACATCGTTCCGCAATATTGCCGTTATAAAAAGGCATACCGCCAACGTCGCGCGTTAGAAATGAGCTCGTATCCTCATTGTAAAACGTTAGAAGTCGCAATGGAAGCGGTTAACTTTGGCGTGCAACGCAAACGCCAAGGTGGGTGCGGGTGGTGCGGATCGCACCGGGTACCACCATTACAAGGGGGTGACATCAAAATGCTAAATATCACTGTAAATTTTATTTGCATTCAGAGCTCTCGGCTGCGCCATTTTTTTTCCTTACCACTTTTCAATTTGCAGCAAATTTTTCATAAAGCACTTTTCAATTTGAAATTTTTTCATAAAAACATTGTTGTAAGTAAGAGTGACACCACTATTTACCCGCACTGGGTGACACTAACTCTAGTGACGCCTCTGAAGCTACCTGAGCAAAAATTTTGCTCGCTCTACCGAGGTCTCTTAAGTAATGTAAGAACGCATTATCAGTTCCATCGTCTTCACTTCGTCATTCCCTAACGTAGGGCTGTGGAATATGATAATGGAGGCTGCTATGTAGAACATATTTGGCAGTGATATCATATTTTCAAACGTTCTTTCTTAAAAAAAAAAAAACTAATCACGCAAATATTTATCTTTCAATACTTATAGTTAATCATGCTCACACTTATCTATAAATTCCGCTATTACTTATCACCAAAACTACTTGCCTGCACGACGGAAGTTAGCAAACTTTATATTTCTGAATTTATTCCTGTCAAGCATACATCAGAGAAGTAATAATATCATACCACCTTACATTTTCATCAACAACTAGGTGATAAACGAAAATCAGTGCTGTTTTATTAACGACATGAACACAAGGCAAGTAAAACGTGATTGCACAAACAATAGGGTCTGCTCTGGCAGTTAGTCTTTTTATACCCATGCTCGCCATGCATATCTGTGCACCATAAAAACTTCCGTTTTTATTGTTGTGTCACTTGCATTCATCCAGATTGAAATACTTATATATTTATGAAGAGTACCAGCTTTGTTTTCGAACTGAATTTGCACTTGCAAATGATGATTACCATCATCATTATCAATTCGGATTCATGCTAAATTAATGTATATTAATAATGCACGATATTATTTGTTGTCCAGGTCTATAATGAAGCGGCACACTATGGCACCGCTGCTCTTCGGCATCATCATCGGCTTTGCAATGACGTACATCATGCTCGCGCCACCGGATCTCAGTGGGTTCATGGCCCATTATGGTGATCCACATTACAGTCATGACATCGCTCATCTCCAAGGTCCATCTGAAGACCCAGGGGAGCACGACCATGATGACGAATTCCATCGCGACGAAGACGACTCCGTCGCCCAACAGCTACGAAACGACGTACGCGTGCTCTGCTGGGTGATGACGGGTCCCAACAATCATCAAAAGAAGGCCAGACACGTGAAGAACACCTGGGGAAAACGATGCAATTATTTGCTTTTCATGAGCAGTGAAGACGGTACCTTTTAGATTAAAGAATAATTAACATATGTCATTGTTTATACTGTTTTTCAGATCCTTCGTTACCAGCAATTGCATTACCAATATCCGAAGGTCGTAATAATCTCTGGGGCAAAACCAAAGAGGCTTTCAAATACGTGTACAAGCATTATTATGATAAAGCGGACTGGTTTCTAAAGGCTGATGATGACACGTACGTGATCGTAGAAAATTTGCGATACATGCTGAAGCCCTATGAGAATGAACAACCGATTTATTTCGGTTGTCGATTTAAACCCTACGTGAAGCAAGGATACATGAGCGGAGGAGCAGGGTATGTCCTAAGTCGTGAAGCTTTACGTCGTTTCGTTGATGTAAGTTATATAAGGTCTTGCTGTTATTATTACAATTAAACTATTCAAAATAAGTTCATGCTGCGCGTAATTTCTTAAATATGTCGCGTCATTAGTCATTGTTTTGTCGTGACGGACGCTGCTGGTATTCTAATCAATGTGAATTGCGTTAATAGGTCGGATTGCATAATGCATCATTGTGTCGGCAAAGTAATGGCGGCTCGGAAGATGTGGAAATTGGAAAGTGCTTGGAAAACGTCCACGTCGAGGCTGGTGATTCGCGCGATGCACAAGGCCGTGGTAGATTTTTCCCGTTTGTACCTGAACATCATTTGATTCCTGGCCATTCACCGAAATCGTTTTGGTATTGGAAATATATTTATTATGAGAGTAAAGAGGTGAGTTGAAGGTATCTTGTGCACTACTGCCTATCATTATGATGGTGGTTTTACTTTCACAATTAGTTGCATCATGATATAGGGGCATCAAATAATTTACGTAATAATTAGAAATCGTTTCGTTGTTGAATTATTACAGTAAATTATTGCACACTTTCCCCACACTTGTATTTTACTATTTGTCTACTTATTAGATAGTAGCTTGGTGCTTCTGATTATGAGTCATAATATTTTATACAAATTAATCCTGGGCAAACATTCTCTGTACGCATATAAACTTTTCGGAATTTACCTCGCAGTTTATATCACAAAAACGAATTTAATTTGCATAATGAAATTGGAAATAGGTCATAATTTTTATCATCACAAGCAAGTTAACAATGAAGAAATAATAACTTTTTGCAATTTCGCACGAAATCGAACATATCACGATAACCAGACCTTTAAATTTTGTTTATTTTCGTTATGAGTATAGTGTAGTGTCGATTATCAATAGTGCAATAACAAGCAATAAATAATTGCCATCACTTGCATACAATTAACCTTCGAAAGATCATAAATCCAGAATACTTCCAACACGTCCACACTTGAATAAATTTCAATAATTTACTATAAATGTAATTCATTTCACAGGGAATGGACTGTTGCAGCGATAATGCGGTATCATTTCATTATGTAAGCCCGAATCAAATGTACGTCTTGGAATATCTGATATACCATTTGCGTCCGTATGGAATCACCTACACGGTTCCGGCTGATAATCGCAATGGTGGTATAGAAGAGCTAACTCAATTGGAACAGCATAATCATAACTCGAATGAAGCAAGAGAAAAGGCGCGTTCACCGGACGACAACGCCGAACGCAATGAACTTGATAACGATAACGAAGTTACCAGATAGTTTACTGAATGATATTTAGTTTAATTTGGACCTTACTGCTGTGTTAAGCATGGACGATGATGGTCCATCACAGCTCTTAAATTATTTACTATTCGATTTACATTCAACAAATTACTAGTCGGTGCATTACCAAAAACGCAACCATATTTCTATGATTTTGTATTTGTGTTTATTGCTATTCGGTGAAATTCTAGAATGTGGGAAATTCTTATCAGGGTTTGCAGTCATCGATGCCTGCGATCGTTATTTATCCTGTGCTGCTCTCCCTTTCCTAGTCTGGGAGAGCAACTACTTACTTTTAAGCCCTGACTACTTTTTACAAGTATGGAGTGTATGGTTTTATTTATTTAATTAATAATGTTTCTTGCAGAATTTGCTGCTCGATTATCTATTGTCTGTATATATATATATATATATTACTTTATTATTATGTTGAAGTATCCGATGTTCGATCGCCATAGAATGCGCGCCATAATTACACACTACATTCCTCTGTATGATTGAAATCATTGATGAACAGGAGAAGACAATTCAGTGAATAAAGTACAATTTGTATTTGTATATTCGTTTGTACATATAGCTATAATATAATAACATATATTGCGCGATCTCCATTGTCATGAATATAAATAAAATTTAAAAATAGTATTTTTATTATTTACTAGTAGTGCGGTGATGCTATAGGTGTTTTATCTACTCTATAATTGTTTGAGGTCATGCGTAGATACACCAAAAAAAAAAAAAACAATATGTAAAAGAGATTCCGGTACCGGGGATCGAACCCGAGCCTCCTGGGTGAGAGCCAGGTATCCTACCACTAGACTATACCGGATACATATGCTAAAATTTAAGTCGAAATTACTTTATTTGTTTTGGTAAACCCTCATCTCTATTGATTCCATAAGTGATTTATTTCTTCCAGAAGCGCGTTTGGCATAGGCGGGGCTTTCCGCCCTAGGCGGTTTCCCGTGTTGCAGAAACAATCGGCTAAGTGTAAGCTACACTACTCAGAAAAATTAGTAATAAATTTCGTGGATGATAGGTCAGCGCGGGGCCCCTCTAATATTGGAGCGTTTTTACCTACTGTAAACTTTTTTAGATCAAAGTTACCATGTGTACCAGTAGCGGCAAGTTGGTACCCGGTGCGGTCGTTTCCCCCAAAAATTAAAGGCTATATCAGTCTTAAAAACAATAAATCCATAATCCAGCCAGCACCTCGGCTCCTTGCTGCATTGCCCCCAGTATGAATTAGTGGAATTAGTAATGTAATTTCTTCTTCTTAACACGGCCTACTTGGCACCTCCAAACTAAATGGTGAAGCCCCCTAGTGACAGTTTTGACAATCAAGATAGATCTGGAAGTATTGACATTTAATACAGTCCACACCAATAGCATATGTTTCGACAAAATTCTTAAGACAGTTGCACAAATTTTGTAGAATGTGTTAGAGTGTGTAGTTTCGGTTTTCAAATTTCGTGTTGGTAGTGTTTTTTTTTTGTTGTTTTTGTTTTGCATATTTTTAAACGTCACAAATTGATAATTTCAAACAACTTAACAATCAAGTTAGTTCTGGAACAAATTGGAATTATCAATATTTAACCTCAATAACATTTGTTTAAACAAACTTGATATAATCATCCAAATTGTGTAAAGCGAGTTTAACCTATATTTGGGTTTTCAAATTCTGCTCTTGAAGTGGTTTTGTATAAATAGAAAATTTCAATTTTTTGGATAATCAACTTCGTTTTGTGATTAACAAGGTAAATATTCATCGTTGATATCAATTGTTTTAACCAACTGGTTGGTTATCAAAATTGTGTAGAATAAGTTTTTGCGTTTTACAATTTCGCGTTTGAAGTTTTGTTTTGTTCAACTTTGATTGCAATTGAAAGTTTTAAATTTTTGGGATCGAATGAGGCGCATTGCAGAATTTCAACAGTAATTATAACTAATTATTTTTAACTCTAAGCTAACTTCGGTAATTACGATGGATCCCGTTGCAGTAGTTGTTTTAACCACCGCAAGAGTGTCCTACTAGATTTAAATTCAAATCGATACTTGAACGCAACAGCGTCAGGACTTCGTAGATGACAATCACCCTAGAAAGCGCAATAAAAATCAATAGCTCATGATTATAGCACGTTGGTTATCACAAGATTCATCCAGTTTAATCGTTTAGTACCTAACAGCTTGGATAAACAAAATAATCATTGTTTAGGCTGTCGCGCTATAATAATGACCTCTTAATTTTAACAATAAACCTGAAAGTGAACTAACTGAACAATTGGGTGAGCAAATGCGCATTCCAAATCATTCGTCTACTAAAAACCGCACGAGTAATTGCCAATTGTTGAAAACTACATTTCGAAGCGAGTTATTTCTTCTTAATCATCTTTTTTGAAAAGCACGTGTCATCGCGGTGCAGAATCGCGCACCATCGTACGGATCGGTCACTGCGCACATTGCGCACAGATAGATAACATCCAGAGTGACTTGTCTAGAACACACTGCAGAACAGCGGCAGTAGCAGCATGTCGACGCAAGTGCGGGAATTTTATAACAATGATATTATTTATCGTTTCGATAAGAGGAATCGCCTTGTTTTCGGCATGGTGCTAGACACTTATGAATCCACCGATCCCACAGACTCCAATTCTCTTGCCAAGGGTCAACTTCTTGTGGATTGGGGCAACATTGAAAAGAATTATGTGGTTAGACAGAAGAACGTGAGGTTGTTGAGTCGTAGAGTTGTACCGGGTGATATTGTGCGTCGATTGGAGCATGGCAAGGAAACTCAGCGTGGCTACTGCCGCAGTATGCAAATGTTTGCGAATGTTCACATCCTTGGTAGCGACAAATTGATTGAGAATGTGCCTCATCACAGAATAAAAACAATGTATCCCTTGAGTCTTAATTCGCCTGCTTGCTTGGGGGAAAAGTTTGGCCGCATGGTGGTAAGTTATGATTTGCTAGTGGTGCAAGAAAATTAAATTATGTAATAATTTTTTAGGCATTAACTTATTTGATAACATTGAGCAGTCAATGTGGAGCCATATTGGAAGTCAAGAGTCACATAAGCAGCATTGAATTTAGTAGTGTGGAGGAATGTTTTTTTGTTGGCCAATCAATTGTGAGTATTTTACTAAATTATTTCATTTGCTTTGGTCATATACACGCAGTTTAAATCATCTTTTTCCGCATTTCTTAAAAATGCTAGATAGTTAGTAACATAAACAATGTTTGGACCGATCTCTGGAAATTGAATTATAAAATTGCTAAAATGCAGAAGCAACTCAATAATATTGTCATCATTTGTTAGGTGTCTCGTGCCAGTAACCTCGGCAAAATTAAATGGATTAAGAAGTCGAAAGCCACGGAACGTGATGTGCCTCATCGATATGTAGTCGAGAAAATTAAACCTATATGTGTCTTGCTTGAGGTGTATGCTCTTCAGGGTCCCTTTACTTACATCTATGAGGTTACCGAAGAGGATATTCCTAAGTAAGTCTCCTATTCAATCGTTATTTCTTGTTCCAATAGAAATTTGAACAACAATACATACTTATCATAATATATCAACGTGTATTTTTGAACACTTTAAATTATTTGCATTGTTCATTGTTAGATTGGAAACATTGCAATTAACGGACAATTATATGACTTTCAACGAACTGCGATTATTGAAATTAATATCCACCGACACAGTATTATCAAAAAATGAGTGGATTGCAAAACAAAGCGAAAAATTCAGTGCCGATATGCATCCAATGCCCAAGTTTCACCGCTGCCCGGTGAAAAAGGAACACACCGTTTCGAGGGTGTATTACATGAAAAGTCAATTAGGGTATCCAGCGTGTTCGTGCCGACACCGCACAAGGGTGAGAACAAGTGTGAAGTCCACAGACCCTGAAGATAATGACTGGAGTACTGAAGAAGAGGAAGAACAGTTGGAGGTGCAAAAACCGTTAGACGACCAAAACGTGAAAGCTGCGAAGAAGATCGGGTTATCTGTTCCTGTGCAACTAATTTATGCCGAATATAGACCAACTATTGTTTGGCAAGATGGCACTGAAGAAAAGGACGTACCTACTGATCAGCTATATTATAGCATTTCCTTAGATGATCATGAGTTCTTCTGTGGCGATTGGGTTATACGAGCCGACGGAACTTTAGATGATTATGGTGTTGTCCAGAAAGTGGACTATCTTGCACGCACTGCCACTGTAAGTACACAGGTTTTGTTTATTCGACTTTTGATAACAAGAATATCGCATTACCTACATTATCTACATTTTTTGATACAGATCAAATGGTTCGTGTTTTGCTGCGAAGCTCAAAAGCCAATTTTCTCATCAAAAAAGGAAATGAGCGTATATGATATTAAAAAGCATCCGGCTTTCATGTTCCGACCTGGTAGCATTGTTCATCGAAACGAGCTCAGTGAGCGCAATCTGGGACAAGTGGTCGACTCTTATCCCGAAGGTTTTGTGAAAGTGAGGTGGATGACTGGATTCGTTGAAGACTGCTGGCCCCAACATTTATCTTTATTTGGAACTTGGTTGGATGATACAATGAATTTCAGTGATGAAGAAGCGCCTAGCGTAATGTCTTGGCAGACGGAAAGTGTGGAATCATTCATGGGAGAGCAACATATTTCCGGTGGTTGGCGCAATTTATATAACCGTTTGGATTTTATGCGCACCAGATTGTGTTTTCTTAAGGACGCTATGAAAGATGTATGTTGTTCGGATAATAAGTTTGATACTTCGGTATGTTTCATTTATTCCCATTTATCATGTTACTGTTTATAAATATTGCTTTTTTTCTATTACTTTGCAGAAGTTTGTTGCATTTTTGGCAATCTATGAAAACTCCGTGTATTTGGACAAACTATTGGGGACGTCTTACTTTAGCTTGACGGATCCTGATTATCAAGCATTGTTGAAGGGGATAAAAGAATTTGCTGCTAAACGAGGACTACCATTAGACACCTCACAATCCTATACTAATTTAAATGCTAACATCGATGCAAACCAATGTGTTCCATGCAATAGCGTATGTCTTCCAGAATGTCTCAATAATACTGCAGGTAAACTGTAATTACGTATTGTTTATATCATTTATAGGAATTGCCAATATTAATTCAAACAATTTGATCTGTTTTATAGCATCGGAGTCTTCTACCAGCACAGAGAAGGAAGAAGTCCAACCTCTGTGCCTTAAATTCATTAGCATGCTAAAAACCCGATTGGATTTGGCATTCTCGATGGTCATGTTTCGTATTAAATCTCACGAAACGGTATCTGTATCTGTAGTAAAATCTCCTGAAGCAACAAATATAACACCAATGACGTCTACTCCCTTGCAAAGCATAGATTCAACACCTGACGATTCATTCACTAGCATTACCAACACTCCACTCCCATGCGGTGAGACAAACGCGTTAGATTGGTTCGGCCAAGGTATTTTGCCGAACTTAATCGGAAATCAAAGTCCACCGAAATTTGGAGAGTCTGATATTCAGGCGATGAATAAATGGATCGCTACCTCTGAGACTTTGATTTCTGCAACAAGTCCAACAAAGCAAACGGTCGCTTCCAATAATGGTTGCGGCGTGCAGTTCGAGGTGCTTGAGGAAGCTCCACGCAATCATAGCTTTTACAACAAGAGATATGACCCAGTCAATTTCCATCAATTCCTGCGAGCTGTGTCTAACGAAAATAAGCTGCTGCGAGAATCACTGCCACCTGGTGTATGGGTGTATACTTTTGCAGATCGCATGGATTTACATACAGTAATGATCAGAGGGCCAGATTATACGCCCTATGAGAATGGGTTGTTTATTTTCAATCTGCAGCTTAGCCCCGACTATCCAAATACGCCGCCCACTTGTGATTACATTAGCTATAATTCTGAACGACTTAACCCCAACTTGTACGTTGAAGGCAAAGTGTGTGTTTCTCTTCTTGGGACATGGGTAGGACGAGGGAGTGAAGTTTGGCGTCCAACTAGCACACTCCTGCAACTCATTGTTAGTATACAAGGTTTAATTCTTGTTGCCGAACCGTATTATAATGAAGCTGGATATGAGAAGCAGTGCAATTCGCAGCAAGGTTACGAGAATTCTCGCACTTATAATGAATTAGTGATCTTGCGATTAGTTCAATCAATGACTCAAATGATTGAGACTCCCTACACCATATTTACCGATGAAATTTATAAACACTTTCGTGAGCATGGAGAGAAATTAATCAAGAGGTTATCCGGATGGATAAATAATGATTTTACCGAGGAACCCCAATTTCCTCTGTTGCCAGTAAGCAAAGGCCTAAAATTAAGCTTGGAAGCTGCGCTACAGGAGTTCCAAAAGGCCTATCAAAAGCATGTTATGCAAATCACAAAGACGTGAACCTTGCAAATCTTTATGAAATTCAAAGCAATATTATGTGTATCTCGTTATTTAAAAATTGTTACGTTCATGTTTGTAGCTTTTTTTTTAAAATTATAATAAATTCTTGTTATTAAAATGCATTCTAAATTGCTCAGATTTAGAGTGAATTTACTTTAAGAAAGGAATATGCCTACAAATTTTTATGTGTCTCACAATAAATTTAATGTAATTACATTGGCACATTAAACATTTGCAATACAACTCAATGACAATTGCATTTGCGTCGTGTGCGCAATGGTTTTTTATACAACGTGAATAATAAATTGTTTGTTATTACTCAGGAATTCATGTGCGATCCAATTTGTCAATTTACAATAAATATATAAATGATCATAATATGCAATCGCGGAATTGTATTTCAACTTTGCCAGTTACTAGTTAAATATAACAACTTGTTAATATATTGGATTGTTTTAATCGTTAGTGTGTAATTTATTGATAAGTTTTGAATACTAATAACAAAACATGCAGTGATACATTATTTTGTGTTCAGAGTTTATAAAAGTTCGTATTTCTATAATATTGATTAATAAATACAGTTATATCTTTTGTTCCATGATTCTTTTTTTGGCCACAATTATTTCGAATCTGTACTAAAATCTCGTTTTTCTTTTAATTAAGGAATAGACATTTACAATGTTTACATAAATTGATAGCAGCATTTCTAGTCATTAACTAAATTAAATGTACCGTTTGAAAGCAGTGGAGTCTTGCTAATTAATATCTAAACCATCGGTTGGCATCTTATGTCCCGCGGGTCACCGAGTGACTCATTTAATTAATAAAAATAAAAATGATAGTATTACTGACCCAAACGTCTAATTATTTTTCACATTTTAGATGATTTTAACCCGCAGCTAAGAAAGGTTACCGGCCCCTGATCTAAAGTATTTATTTACCTAATCTTATAAAATTAATTAATAATATAATTTATTAAGTGTATTAAGTCAAGTGCTAGTTGAATGGTAAATTGTGCTTACAATGTCACTGAAAAACGTTCAATACCATATCTTGGGCTGCACACTCAGAATAATTCTCTCAGAGTGTTTATCCGATATATTGCTTCTAATTCTCGATTAGTTGTTTACATAAGTATGTGCTTCCAAACAATGATGACATGAATAACGCCTGACTGTACAGTGCAGGATATTCGTTTATGAGTAGGAAAAATTGATAAAAGTCTAACAAAGATACGTGATCAAATTTTTTTCTTGAGTTAAACGTCTGACTGCAATTCTATACATTTCATTTGAAAAGTTACTGGCAGTATTGTTATATCTACTGAAAATGGCGTTGCAAAAATACCAAAATCGAGATTATACGCTTTGAAGACAGATATTGAAATACAACAAATTAAGCAGAGGGCCTCACCTTTTATCTCAAGCAAAAAGTAGTTTTCTGTCTATTTTTCATTAAACAACCTTTTTTCTTCAACATATTTCCTGTTTTTAGAAATTGTTTTTTGTTGAGAAGTCGATGCCATGCAATATATAGCAATTTATTATTCAAAACTAATTTAAAAAAAGTATTTCCTTACTTGTCTTATAAGTAACTAACTATTAAATAAAATTTTATAAATAATTGAATATGGTGCTTCACAGATAAAAACTTGAAGTACTAAATATTTAAGAAGATATGTCTTCCGATCTTCTGTAATACTATTTAAAATTTGTTCTATACAGATTTATTTATCAAAATATTGTTGTTGCACTGATGTGTCTGGAGGTAATTAACATGATGGCGTGGTAGCATAGCTACTGAGTCGCGATCAGGTGGTTACCTATTACTTAGCTACATAGAAAGGTTGTGTCGAACTCACTCATAAAAAAGGGCATTAGACAAAAGCAATACAATAATACAGTAGCAATGTGGACTTGGGTTATAAGGCAGTCTCAGCAAAGTATAATCTTGAGGAAATGAGAAAAGTACCTGTTGATATCGAAGACTGATTTAATTATGCAAACGCGGCATTCTCTACCAGAAATAAAAAAGATTTGCAGCGTTTGGCCCGCATTGGAACTTGCCTTGGATCGCATGCGGCCCGCGGCTCGTATGTTGGTCAACGCTGTTCTAGAGTATTCTAATTAACAACAATAGCAATATTTTTATCTATTGCTATTCTCTTTCACATCGTCTTTCGTTCGCTGCCAAGCAGGTATGCACCGCGTGCGTTTTAGTTCAAGTACGGTTGTCACGTTTTGCACACATATTATTGTGCCAAACGTCTTGCCTAAAGATTGCAAAAACTTCACCAGGGATTACTATAAACGATATAGAGATCTGCGAAGTTATCTAACATCAGGTATGAATATACTTTTTCTATTATAATTATTAATTATAATATTTATTTTTTGAATTTTCAGATGATGAACATCGAGAAGGGTGTGCACTGAGGATGACGAATACTGTTTGTAATATTTGTACTGCAATATTTGCAGTAAGGTTCATAACAACTTTTAGTTTCACTGAATCATTGAATAAATTGCTTGAAAATACCAGCTAGGAAATCACAGCAAGTCTAATCATTTCAAACAACTTTCGGAAGAACATATGTGAATTTACTTGTCAAGTCATTCGCAATTCTACAATGTTGAACCCGTGTACATTCTTGGTATGGAGAAATTGCAATAATTCAGTCGATTCATGGTGATGTATTAGAATCTGAAGTTGCAAAACATCCAAAGGCAACTCTCCTGAGATTAACCCTAAAAGTATTCTGAGTAAATTACATAGCCCATGAGGCAAGATCCAGAAAGGCCTAAGTTTTTGGCTTGCTAATGGAGATCTAGCTTCATATTAATTTCTGATTGTGGTAAATATACATTCAGCTATTACAGTAGTCACGTTTGCCTAATTGCTTGGCTAAAAAGTACTGCTTGGTTTAAAAAGATAAATCTAATTTAATCAATTTTATAATACTTGTAATGTGTTAATTTGACTTGTTTACATATTGATGTAATGCTTCTTGCTGTTATCTGTTTATAATTATTGGATTATTGTTGTATAGTAGAAAGTATTGTATGCATGATGGTAATATATGTTGTATATTGTTATAAGTGTGTCTTTTATTGCATGTTAATACCATCCTCTCTGCAAATTGGCTTAGGCATCATTAAGATTTATTTACAACCCATCGATACTAATTTGAATTATTAATAAAATTTTGTTAGCAACGTATCTATGACCTTTTAAACTTTTAAAGTGGACTTATATGAGGTAAATCTGCATAAGCAGAAAATTTGTTTTCAATGCACAAAATCCTCTTATAGGTGACTGTACTTCGATAGCTTTTTAGAAGCCCAAATTTTTCAAAATAGGAGCTCATACAGATTCCTACGTGTAATTGCATTGTTTCTTAGATTGAATAAGCAATGCCATTTAAACTAATAATCTCACAGAAAAAGTAGTTGCAGAGTTGGCAGAAGCATTGAATTTCTCTTACGTTAGAGTCTAGGGTGATCTCGACTCTTGGAATAGAACCTAAATTAGGATATGAAGCTGATAACTTCATAATTGTTGCGTTTTATTTATTTAATCGAAAATAACTTGAGCTGCTTATCTCACGCGAACCTAATATGAAATGCTGCAAAGATTATTAAATGCTCTTGAAGCTAGAGTACCGTATGATAGCCTTTAGAAAGTGCCTAAATTTGGATCATAGAATTCAATTTGTGGAGAATTAGCTGTATATCATTCAAATAGAAATAACTGTAGGAATAATTAGTTCACAGGAATCTAATTAGCATCGCTAGAAAGCTTATTAAATTCCCTACAAGCTACATTACAGCAGGATTTTCCTCATTCTTAATAAAGGGCTCAAAATAAGGTGTGATTTTCTTATTTGTCGAAAAAAGGTGTTTTTATCACTCAAACAGAAATAACTTCAGAAATATTTATCTTACAGGAATCTGATTAGCGTCGCTAGAAAGCTCATTAAATTCCCTACAAGCTACGTTACAGCAGTATTTTCCTAATCCTTCAAAAAGGGCTACATAGGGAATCAAATTACTATTTTTATAATATTATTGCTTTTTATTATTGAAACAGATATAACTCTAGAACTAATCATCTCACCGAAATCTAATTAGCACCGTTAAAAAGCTTATTTAATTCTCTTCAAGATACGTTATATCAGGATTCTCCTAATCCTTCAGAAAAGGCTAAAAATAGGGGGTGAAATTACTATTTCTAAAATAGTATGTGCTTTTTATTTTTGAAATAACTGTAACTCTGGAAGTAATTATTCTACAGAAATCTTATTAGCACCGTTAGAAAGCTTATTAAATTCTCTACAAGATAAGTTATCTCAGAACTTTCTTAACCCTTCAGAAAGAGCAAAAAGTACTGAGTGGAATTACTATTTCTCTCAATTTATGTGCTTTTTATCA
>JARJDU010034867.1:0-14996 GCA_030264695.1 Lissagria laeviuscula | reverse complement strand
ACTATTACCTTTTGCATGTCAGTGCTGATAAATTGTACAATTAGACTTTTAAAACCTTTGTTTGTTATTACAATGGAGAAGTAAGTCACTAAAACTTAATTTCGTCAACTATTTTTTAATTATACTGTATCTGTTCAGGTCAATAAATCTTATGAGGCTAGAAGAAAGAATAAGTCAAGTTGAACAAACTTTGAAAGAAGGAATCAAAGCTGTAGAAGACCTTAAAAGAGATATAGCCATTCTCAAGAATTATGATGGCGATATATGTCAAAAGAGACCTTATACAACAACTATTAAAACAAGTGCTGATTTAACTGATAACACTAATGATGCCAATCCAAGGAAGAAATCAAAATTCGAATTTAGTATGAATGGGGATTATGTACGTGTTTTCACTGATGGTGCTTGTCCAAACAATGGAAAGATGGGTGCTAAGGCTGGGATTGGGGTATGGTTTGAAGATAATCATCCATTGTAAGTTTAATTATCTTAATAATTCATGTATGTAATTGATAATGAAATGCTCAATTTAGAAATCTTGCAATGCCATGTCCAGGAAGACAAACTAACAATACAGCAGAAATATTGGCTTGTGCTGAAGCTTGTAAGATTGCTTCAAGTCAGGGTAAGGTATAATCTAAGCTTAAGAGGTTCATTTACCTTCAAACTGGTATAGGAAATTCCTTGTTAGCACCTTGACTGATTGTGATCACACTAATGGAGCTTTTTTTAATATTTTTTTTGCTTAAGTTTATAGTTGCCACGAACTAGGCCTCAATCGTTTTACTTTTTCGAATTTCGATTCGAAAATATTTTAAAATTAATTTAGAAAATCTCGAAAAACATACTTTATCTTTAGCGGCTTATATATCCAGTTGAAAGCAAAATCGCAAATTCGGCCATGATACGGGCGTATATTATTTATTGCTTCATAATATACTTTTCGACTTTTGTAAAAATTGTTATCTTATTTACTCAAGCCATAGTCATCCAAATTTAACCCTGTATTGCAGTCCTTTATTTAAAACATACGCGGCAATACGCATTCGACCTTACCTTTTCCTTGCTGCCCCCTTTAACCCGGAGAAACAGTTCGTCAGGTAAATGATCCTCTTAAACATATATTGATTGAAGCAGAGAACTTTGGTCATATTTATTTGGATGTAGGGATAGAGAGACTGGAAATCAATACAGATTCCAAGTTTGTGATCGATTGCGTAACAAAATGGATGCCTGGGTGGAAGAAAAAGGGATGGAAAACTGCTGCTGGGAAAGATGTCATCAACAAAGATGATTTACTGATTTTAGAGAATTGTGCCAATGCATTAAAACATGTCAAATATGTAAGCAAACAATTCTCAATTTTCAATCATTGCAATGCTTAATAACTCTTTATTGAATTTTTAAGGTACATGTAGCTGGTCATGCAGGTATAAGAGGAAATGAAGGAGCTGATAAGTTAGCAGTCCAAGGAGCTACCATGTAAACATTATTTTTCCTTCTTTTATTCATATCAAATTGATTTTCATTTTACATTACTCTTGTTAATCATAATAATTGTTCCTAATCATCATTAAAACACTCATTTATTATTTTCGTAAATAATTCTTTATAAAAGTCTGATAAGCATGCTTCTGAGCTGCAGTTGCAGGTAGATAATGTCCACCGGAATGTTTCACAATCAACGGATTATCGAAACACGTCGTTAGATCTTTGCTCATCTCAGTGGGTATTATTTTATCATTCTCTCCAAAGATATGCATTGTCGGTATGGAGATTACATCTGCATAATATTTCAGATGCGGAAGGCTTCCAGATTTAAAGCCGGATGACAAGATTGCAAAATTGAACTTGAATGGCAACACTAAAAACAAAAAAGGAATGATGAAAATTGTACCTAAATTAACATTAAGAGGCTCATTTACCTCCAAACTGGTATAGGGAACTCTATGTTAGCGCCGTGACACCTTTTCCTTGATGTCCGCTTCAACCCGGACCCCCCGGAGAAACAGTTCGTTCGTTGTGTAAATGAGCCTCTTAAAATCAATGATTACTTTACTTACTGCCTCTCTCTTGTAAATCACACAGTAGACCAACAAAGCATGCACCTTGAGAAAAACCAAAGATTCCATCAAATGGCCCTTCAGTTTCAAAAACTTTCTCTAGAAGTTTTAAACTCTCTTCGAAACCTATTGCAGGACCACCTTTCCTAATACCTCTGAATGTATTATCTTCTCTATTAAAGAACCAACCATATTGTTCTGGAAATTCGAACTGTATTATGTATTTTTTGATAGAAAATAACACATATTAATATAGTTTATGTGAGAGTTGAAATTTTACCTATATCTTTAGCTTGGCCAATCTCCATGTCATCGTTTTCAACTACTAGAACTTTATGTGGGGCTGTAATATATGTGAATTGTGCCCATTTGTGAACCATTTTCCTGAAGGAGCCAGTTTTATTCTTAAAAACTTCTGCATTCTGTCGATACCCATGAATGGCAAGGATTTTCAATTTTGTAGGCATGCAGTCCTTATCACAACAAATATTATTTTCTGAACTCATATCCTTGCTTAAGGAACCAATATAATTAGTTAAATAAAGTAATCGTATAATAAATATTATGTTTACTCAGAGAAAACAATTTGGTTATGTCAAACAACAACGTATTAAGAGTTGCCTATGTTAATATTTAGAAATTTAAAATTAGCTTTTTGTATTGATTTAATTAGAAATATGTGTTATTATCATAACTAAAAAATAGAATTGTGCTTTTTTATTTGTTTTATACTAATTATAATAATGTTGTAAATCAGTAAGATACTTTTTTATACGTATTTTCTCGGAATAAATATAAATATAGAAGAAACGAGGTATAACTTTGTTTGGTTCCATCATAAAGAAACTCTTCTCTTATGCCCGCGTCGATCCTTTGTTTTGGTTTGCCTACAGCGTCTCTGGGCATGAGCTGAGTGTTCAGCTTTGCACTTTTTAAACATCAATATCATAATACTTCTAATTTTTTTATTTGTTTTTGCTATTTACATTAAATCATACAATTTATATCTGCATTTTAAATCTGATCCTAATAAAGTTTTAGAACTTTCTGCGCACCCAGCTATATTATAAAACTAAAAGACGTGGCAACATACTAAATTCATTTAAAATATTTGCGATTTAGGATTTTGTTGGAACACAACAATCTCATATAAGCGCTATGGGCCATAGCTATGGGCTCGCTACTTCTATATATATTTATTCTAAGTGTATTTTAGAAGTAACATAATACAACATGATTACTACCTACATCAATAAATTGATTAATATGCAATAATTATAGTTAATAATTTCTTATTAATGGAACTTGATCCAAATACATCAACAATGACAACATATGCATAAACAATTGAAACGAATGACAGTGACATATATAGCCTTTGACGTTTCACCATGGAGAAGTCGTCCATTGTGACGTCAGAACCCCAGCTGGTAACCTATCTTCGGTGTGCATTCGCAAGGATATCTACAATATCCATGTTTTGCTGCTCAGTAGTTGGACACGGACCAAATCAAACGGTAAAATTGTGAGCGCGTAGCAATCAAAATTCTCGTACGTACACCACACGCATATACGTGTTTTTGAGATCTTCGAGAGCATCAAAAAATAAATTCGCGAATAGTGAACGTCAACGTCGTCGCACTCAAATCCAGTCGAGAGGCCGAGCAGAGAGTGTGGGAACTCTACGGTGAAGGCAACGACTGTAGTTGTTGATATTATGCGCACGACTTTAGTCCTTTGCCATATTTATTCAAGAAATAAATAATAATTAAGTGAAACGTTAACGCAATTCACAGATCATGGTAAACAATATTGAAGTGAAGCAATTATTCCATTATAGCAGGTAAGTGTAGAAGGCAAATTCGTTTTGTATTGTGAAATAAATAAATGGCACAATGACACTGGTCACATGCTTAATTCCTATAGTTTGAATAGTTTTTGCTTCATGTTTTGTGTCGACAGTTATATTAATATAATTATATGTATTATGCTCTAATTAATGTTTATATTTTCAGGTTTCCAGATTCAAATGCTCTGCTATTATTATATCTGCCATTTGGTGTCCTATTAGTTCTGGTCCGACTGATTCTTTTATTTATTGTACTGCTTTTGGCCACAGTTCTACCAAAAGTTAAATTTCTGCAAGTCATTTATCATAAATTACTCTGCATCACATTCGGCATTTCAATAAATGCTATAAATCCAGAAAAGAAGGAAGATGTTCATGCATTTATTGGAAATCAAGTCTCAGTGTTAGACAGTTTTGTAATTCATATTTTAACACAATGTGTTTCAGTAAGTATTCTTATCATAGTCATAAAATGATTGCTCTATATAATATTAAATTTTTTTTTTAGCCTACAGCTTCCATGGACACTCAACTATCGAAACTCCTCGGTCAGAAATTCTTCGGCGCATTCAACAATCTCGAAACTTTGAAACAAAACATAGCGCTCTTCAATTTACGTGAAAAAGCAGCGCTTTTCCTTCAACCCGAATCAACGGAGACGAATGGCAGAGGTTTACTAAAATTCAATTCGTGGCATTTCAATCTCGCCAGTAAAATCCAACCGGTACTGATTGAAATCCGTCGTCCTTTATTTAACATTGCAATAAATACGATCGACTCCAGTTATTGGAGCAACCTCTTCTACTACATGTTCTCGCCATTAACTATCTATAGCATTAGATTCATGCCATCCGTAGAAAAGAAAGCTTTCAGCGATGAGGAATTCGGCGCGAAGCTGCAACACGATATTGGAGATTCACTCTGCGTTGTTGCCACACAATACACCGCTCACGATATGCGAGAATATCAAAAACGATATGTGATAGAGCAACAAAGGATACAGCAAGCTCCTGTAAGAACAGCAGCACAGCTTGCTATCAGTGCTGAATTACAAAGAATGGGACGACAAGTTAAAGAAGTATTGCCAATGGTCCCGGTCAATGTTATTTATAGCGATTTAGGTACCTAGCATTATCATAATTGTTGTTATTATAGAATTTTTTGTTCAAATCTGTTTCGATTTTATAGCGAAAACAAGAAACGTTGATGTAACGATAACGAACATACTGGAAGGTCTGGTTCCATACACTCCAGAAGCATTGCCATCGCCATCGACGTCAAGTACGTCTTCTTCGACGTCTCAAACGCGTACTTCGACACCAATCCGCACGCCGAACGTCACGGCAAACTCTAAGGATCCATTCAATACAGCGGCGTCTACATTTGGAAAGTCTGCTAATGAGCGGACACTGTCTTTCCAAGAACGCAAAGCGCAACTCATTGCGAATGCCCGTCAAAGATACATAGAGAAGCATGGTCTTAATCTAGCTCTGAACAATTGTTGATCTTGCATTGTCCATTTTGACTTGAATTTATTATGTTTTTAACATTTTCTTCTCTATACACTATATGTACACAGTTTTATCCATCCCTAGATATTGTTGTAATGATAGTGTCATTATCACGAACATATGAGGCCAAACGACGTTGGTTGGCGCCATTACTTAACATGAAACGTTAAAGTTAAACAAACGTAACTTTATTATAACTTCAATAAGATTACTAAAATATATTTAGAGATTCTATCATACTATTTTTTTTTGACATGCGAAACGCTAGCAAGTATTACCTGATTATTGATTCAATTGATATGATTCTGTTTGTACAAGAAATTATATCTTTGTTATAAATGAATGTAAATACTTAGATTAATCGCATAATGGAATCCAATCGGAAGCAAAATTTCTTAGACTTAGTGGCGGATTTATGTAATGTACGCTTGGTGCCTCCAAATTTCGAAAGTGGTGGCAAAGGTCTCAGCTGATTGTGCACCTAGGGCCTCGTCAACTCTAAATCCGCTGCTGCCTAGACTCTCCGTAATACTTTTATTCATTCATTGATTAATTGATTTGTTAAGTACATTTCTATTATATAAGAATGATAATAAACTAGGAATTAACTAATTATTTTAGGGATAGGAAACGTGTATTGTAAGTGATAATAACAATAACAACAGTTACATAGATTTGTGATTTAGCAACGAAGCGGACTGCCAAAATTATTTATTTTCATAAGGTATATATTTTCTATTTGCTCCATTTTTTATGAAATATTTAGTGCATATTGCAATTGTGAGCTATGATTTCTGTTTCAGCCTAGGAATTCTTATTAACAATATTCGGTTTATTTTATTTTAATGTGGAAAATGATAATAGTTTTTTTGTTTGTTTCGGATTAGATATAGACTGTTGAATATTAAATTAATTAAATATTAAGTGTTTATGACTATTTTCTCTTATATACATATAAGGTACGAAGAAAAATGCAATTTGTTGTCATTACCAACTTTTGTTTATCTAGCATTGTTGAAAAATTTGAATTTTAATCGGTATATCATAGAAAATTGTGTCAAGATTACTGAATTACTAAAATTCATTATAATAAGGTTAACCTAGATCTCGAAACCTTTCAAATCAACAAACGTTGATAAGCATAGTAAATATGTGCTTATTTTCATCTAAATGAAAATCCAAGATGGCCGCGACGGCCATTGCATGTTCTAGACCGGCATTTTCCAAGCAAACAAAAATCTATTTGTTGAACACTTACTTGGACGGTTTGTTAATTCAATTTTCGAATTATTTTGATAATATTGGTATTTAACAAAATTTCTATTGATACAGAATCCATTTATTACCAAAGAAAAAGATGAATTTGGATTGATGAGATGATAAAATTGATTGTGATACTATATTAAAACATAAATTTCAGACTATTTCTGGTGCAATTTTGGTTGAATCTTCATACAGATCACAATACTTAGCCAAACAAAGCTTTGAAAATACTGCTGCTGTTCGCTTCTCAACATTATATTTATGCAAAACAAGATTTTCTGTTACTTCAAAAAAATTAAAACATCAAGCTCATTTCGTTCTAGAAAAAGAGCTACAACCCAACGTAACACACATACTGTGGCCGCCGGGCGGGCCAACGTCTTCAGGCCGATCCTGAAACGTTGGCACATTGCCGTTCTTCATCGTTCCGCTTTATTGCCGCCATAGAAAATGCAAACAGCCAAAGCAAGTTTTCTAATATCAATCTGTCGTTCAAATGATTTTTAAATTCATCGCTTTGCCAACATAGTGCCAATGTAAAGCGGGTGTCAAACACCTTCTAACGTTGGGCGCTTGATGGTTTGACCGTGTGCCCGATGCGCCATCCTCGAGTGTCCAATGTCAAGCGTCGTTGGAAGATGTTCGGCTTGTTGTCGGTCTTTTGGCACGAGTCAAAGAATTTTTAGATGTAGTGAGCACAAATGTATGATTAGAACGAACATTCGTGTAGCGTGTGGTAGAGCGTAATTCGTCGAACATTTTTGAGTTAAACGTTTGAGCAAACATTTCATCAACGTTGGACGCATCGTCTGGCACCGACTTAAGCCCAATAAAGGCCAACAAGTCATATACGCCGTTGGCTAAACGTACAAACTTTTGCCAGCACGTCGTCGACGTTTCCTTACGTCGGGCCGACTGATGGCCGCGCTTTGTGTTAGCTGAGGAGTAGCTACCTCGTCTACAATTTTTTATTTTTTGAGTGGGGAGGCGTCAAATGATTAAATAGTTTTAAAGTAAAAAGTAGTAGCATCAAATTATACATACTTTTAAGTTAACTATTTATTTTCATTAATACAAAATATTATGGTTAACAATACAAGCTACCGCTCTTGTTTGCATGCCACTCTTTCCTAACATATTCCATCATTTTATCATTAAAACCGAATTGCTTTAATTCGTTCTCCATTGCTTCCTCTTTTCCCATTCCTACCAAGTATCCATTTAATCTAGCAGCAATATGTGACTTATGCAATAATTCCGGAGTAAGTTTTATCATCTCACAGAGCCATGGATGTCTCTGAAGTCGATACTTTTGATGATAACTGAAATTCATTGTGATATTCAACAACTTTCATCATTTTAAAAGTTTTAAGCTTACTCTTCCGCTGGGTAAAACTCTTTCGCCGGCGCAATTTCCGTTATCAATCTTTCATTTCGTTTCTTAGCTTCTCTTTCCATCGATGATTGAGCAATATCCTTTTGTTCTTCATTGTGATACAGAATCAAAGACATATACTGTCTCTTTATCTTTGTAGTTAAGCCATATTCATGATTATTCCAGAAAAGTGATAACAATTTCTCGAAGTTTATTAGTTTCGGGTCATAATGAATTTCGATTACTTCTGTGTGATCGGCTCTATAAATAAGAAGAAAACGAATTAAATTTGTGAATTAAAAGAACAACTTAATAATAACTTTTTTAAATTATTAATAAGGGCCCAGGTAACACACAAAGCGCGGCCGTCAGTTGGCCAAACGATGCAACGTCGTGCTGCTTAGAAAAACACGTCGTACATATCAGAATCGGTCAAAAGACGTTGGCCCGCCCGTCAGCCACCGTATGTGTGCTAATTAGAGTGCTAATAAGACTGTTAATAGATTGATATCATTATACTAATATTAATAAGGATGCTTACAAATCTCTATACTTTGGATTAACTTTGGTGCCTCCAGAGTATCCTACAACAGTTCTGAGGACTCCTGGTGTGCCTCCATATAAACAATCGCAGGCCCAAAAGCAACCCATGCCGAAAGTCGCCTTCTCAAATGGGGTGTCTACCTCGTGTTGTAAACTCGGCATTGTTCTAAACAATAAAATATTATTCTAGTTATTATAGCAAATAAATTGGGTAGAGTTCTCTTCTCTTCGTTTTGTTTCCTGCCAATTCACCTGCCAATGATGTATTGAGCTATTAAATAATCCAAAGTGAATATACAAACATTAAGATTCATTTTGTTTTGTTTTGTTTTGTTCTGAGCTTGAGTTTTTACCACTAAACTTATGTTTTTTCGATTGAAATACTGTCTGAATAATGTATGACTGGACATGTAATGTGCGTACTAAGCAAAAAACTAATTAACTATGTTGCTAAGTACATAATTCATAACTAAGGTATGTAATGTAACATTCATTCGTTTGTTTGTATAAAGTGTAGTATATATTATGTAAATATAGGTTAAATAGAAAGGGTAATTTCTTTTAAATAAAATATTTATATTGTATGTACAAGATCATGAGCAAATTCCAGACAATATGGAGATCAAGATGAGATCTTGCCTTGTTGACTTTTTCCTCCTTAAATTGCTACTTTGTTGGTTTTGTTATTTTAATTTTAATTTAAAGTGTTTACTAGCAAATTATTATTTCATTTCAAAATTCTGCACTTGTTTAGTTACGGTAAGGTATGAAATTATCATCAGTAATTAATGGTAACTTAAATAAATTACGTTGTATATTTTCGTATATTTTCTAACTGGATTTGTAGCTGTATGTAATTTTGCAGCAAACAATCGCCAATGATGACAATGAAATCTGTCTTATAGAAAAAGTTACAATTATGTACTAACATTTATGTATATTTATGTACTAAGAAGTTGCTGTGAGACTATGAAGCTGGTAGTTTACATGTCCAGCATTGATTTCAAAAGGAAGTGGCATAGCAGTATACATATTAAAGCAGGAGGTGGTTATGAAACAAGGAATTCGCCTTATCTGCGAAATGAATTCAAATTTTGAAACATGTCAATTGAATGATCGATAAAGTGAACTCGGTTCTGAGTTCTTTTTTGCGACGTTTCATCGCTTTTATGTATAGAAATGAATGCAACGTTACCGTTAGTTGAGGTGGCTTTTTATATGCTATTAGGTAAAATTTAGACTTACATAATGAAATAGGATCAGTTGGTCTAGCAAAAAGGCTAAACTAAGCCTTCAATTCAATTTTATCGACAATATCTTGAAAATCTTGAATCTCGACATAAAGAATAAACAAGACAATCGTGATCGAAATCATGATCAAGATGATACTATTGAGATGTTTTTTGAGACAAGACTAGATTAACCAAAATCTTGTCTTGTCTCGTCAAGATCCAGCACTTGTGTAATGTATTTAAATGATTTACATGATAAATACCTCTAATTACCTTTGAAAACGTTTAATCCAACGAAAACTGTGGCTAAACATATTTTATTATTAATTAACTTTTATTAATAATCCCAACTATTACCACGTTTCTAGTTAATCATTAATGAAATTACTAGGTATCAGCCCCAAAAATATGAAACCGTAATGAATTTCTTGATAACGTTTCTATTTTATGTTTGCAACCCTATCATTAGAGCACACGCGTATTTTAATTGTTTTTTTTTATATTGCTGACTGCTATCAGAACATTGCCGAATCTTGGTTATACCAGGTCAGATAACGGTATTCCTTCGAAATTAATTACACAGTACCAAGACCAAACACAATCAATATGAATGTATCTACAGATCGCGTGTATACATGATTGTAAATTATTCAAGCGATGGTTATAATGACGATGAACGAAGGAAGAACTGTCGACGCGCACAATATCGAGCGTAAGCTAGCAGGTTCGCAAGCCTTTGCAGGGAAAGTGCAACAAGGAAAATCACGAGGCTGTGAGCATGGTCAGATCGAAGGCTGCACTGAACTTGTAATACATTTGGTTTAAAAATCAATGACAAAACTTAAGAATTTAAATTTAGACAGAATATGTAAGTTAACTGAACTTTAGTTCATTCCTGATTCCAAACGATTAGTTTTTGCTTTCATGAACAAGTCATATAATTGCAATTGACATATAAGGCAAATATTTGCTTCTTTGGTTCGTGAGTGATGGATGGCAGCTAGAGCATTTTATTACAAAATTCCAAAGCTACATATATGAAAATCGAAACAGTAAATCGATAAAGAGGTAGCTATAAAATCATGCCAAAATAAATCTGCACAATAACCCGAGAACGAGATCGGGAACGAGAACGAAAAAGTTCACAGAGGTCAGCTGTTCACAAGAAGCTCACCTTGACAGTTAACCATAAAATTTTAATTAATTTAATCGATTTAATTAGAATTCTTGTTGGTTTTGTTCAATCCCAAGATCACAGTTTGATCACAACAGTCCAAAACGTTCCCAAATCAGTAATATTTCTATAACTCCATAGAACTCCATGTTCGTCAAACTCTAAGCGCTCCGTGAAAGCTGATATCCGTTAAATTGAGGTACGATAAACCGAGGTATGAGTGTAATCAGTAGTCACTCAAGAACGAGAACGAAAAGGCGCCCGAGAACAAGAACCTTGGGCAAGATTCGACTTTCCCGATCTTGAGCGACTGTCTTAAACTTTTAACCAATCAACGACGAATATTTAGGGGCACACTGGCGCGAGTATTAAGTAATAAATCCGTCTAAGCAAGTAATCAAATCGATTCGTTTGTGCTCCACGAAATGAGTAAATTTGAAACAGTAAAAACGAATGACATAAGTAAACTGACCAGAAAACACCAAAAACCCAAATATCTCTTAGATGTACTTGATTTTTGTTTCGTTCTCGTTTATTGTGCATCTGCTTTATATTTTTGTTCTAGTTCTTGTTCTCGGACTGCATGCTTTATATTTGTGTTCCAATTCTCGTTCTCGGACTGCTGTGCAACCACCTTTAGTGTAATCACAAACTTTTTTTAAATAAATTTATGTTGACTTAAGAAAGAAAATTTAAAAGATTAACTTACACTCAATAATGCATTTATTTAAGTTATTTTTCTTAATAGTTATTTTATTTTTAGATTAATAATTTTTGTTGTTGATCCTACCTGGTGAACTGGTTACCGACTGCCTTCGCACTACGTCCAACTACCTCGAAAGCGCGACGTAGAATGAACATTTCCTTGATTCCTTGAACACGAGTACCCAAATTGCTGCTCCTTATAGATTCGCTTTTATTTATTCAACTAGTCGTCGTTTTTTAATTTATTTATTTCATGTATTATGTTTCATAATATATACACTGCATAATCTCCGCATGATAAGTGTTTTCATCACTGCAATTTATTTATTTCCGGCGAAATAACTACGTTGTATGTAAATGTACGTCACTTTTTTAAATCCTGACTAATTTCTGTCTAATCACACATGTAATTTACCCAATATATGAACTGTTTAATTACCATGTAATAATTACTTTGACTAATTTGTTTGTCATTCAGACTGTAAAGTAAAACAAATTGCGACTGTTGGATAACAGTCTGTCTGAAGCTAGTACTAAAACAGAACTGAGACTAAAAATAAAAACTTTGTCAATGCAAAATATAGCAAATACTTCAACTGTTTTAGTAATTGTATTGAATATTGGTGATCTTTTTTGTTTTGTTGGTGGTGTTTATTGTAATTTTCATGTAGGAATCGCATTAAGAAATCGAAAGTTAATGAGTACACTTAATACTTATTTATGTAATATCACATATTATAATTGAAGACGCATGTTATAACTATGTGAAATCTGGTATTCAACAATTCAACGAGGAATGAGTTAATTTCAAGGGCGTTCGCTGACTTAATTTCAAGTACATGGCCTTCACTACGATCACACTACTGATTATTTCTATCTGAGGTATATGTTAACCGTACAGAATATTTCATACGATATTATTAATAACCTGAATGAAGCAATGAGTTCGAAAATGCAAGTGTGACCATAATTTCGACTACAAACCACATAATAAGAAGATTAATTTGCATTTTATTAAGTGTGAAGTAAGATCAAAAAATGATGTAGAATTTAAAAATACAATATTAAAATATAAATATCATCGACATATCTGTGTGATTTTGAATAAAATATATTATGTCTACATACAGCTATGATTTGGTACTGCTTGTAAGCTGTTCATGACCCATTTATCTATAACACGAGCTACATATCTGTGCAAGCTGTAGAATGATTGATAACACTGATAGAAGATAATGCGCAGTGACTTTGGCTATCATATCAAATTATTAAATTAAAGCAAACGAAGTTAATCACAATGTGTATTTGAACGTCAATCCCACATAAGATTTGGGGGATATAGACGCATATATCACCTCGCGTTTGTAATCCCACCGTGTGCCATCTTGTCTTAATCCTAGAAACAAATCTTACAATCTTTTTAATGGTCTTCTGGTCCGGGGGTGCAAGGAGTGCCCCGCAAACTGGCGCGGTCAATTCAAGGGTGCTTCTGTGCGGATCTCAAGAGGCGGAATTGTTAAGTCATATAATAATCAAAAAATTGTTGAATCTAGTGATAAAAGGATACATTTTAAATGATATTGACTCATAACCCATTTATTCATGACCTTGTAGAATGATTGATAACACTGATTGTAGGTAATGCGTAATGACTCTAGTTTTCACTATCATATCATCTAACTTAAATAATACTAATAGAAAACATACTCCTTCTCTATTTATAAGTATAATTATAGGTCTCTATAGGATATTAATAAACCATAATCAATTAATTGACCTTGTACGAGTGAATCTGCACGCAAATCTCCCCTCATATTGATTACTTCTCGGTTGAGTATAATATAGTATTTTATATCAAAAGATACAATCAGGGTCAAGGACTCAAGGTTTAATTAAAATACATGCTCACACAATACTTACAATATAGTTTACTGGCTTACTTTAGTAAATAATTTGGAATTAATCAAGGAAACGTACATGCACGAGAAAAGACGAAAGAAAAGAAAACATTGCAAAAGAAATAAATAACAAAAAAGTTTGACTTGAAACTTTATTTCGCTTTCATTGCAGCCCTTTGCAATATTTTATATAATGCTTACCAAATATGATTCATTTTCTTTTGATCTGGTTCCTTTTGCTAGTTTAATATAAATGTTTCAAATGCTTCAGTCAGATAACAATATGTTATAATCGCAACTCTTAACATAATTTGCTTCTTTTTCTAACGAACAATTACATTCATTAATGTTTTGATTTTGCCATATATGAGTTTGTGATATAATAGAATTTTAATTATGTATTACCTAATTGAATAGAAATAGAAACAAATAGAATGAATGCTGTACTTATCGTATAAGTTAATAACAATTCATCGTTGCTGAATTTAAAATTAATTGCCTATATGTAATAAATAAAATTATATGTATAAATGTACATGTTTTGCCTCATAGCTATTTACAAAATAAAACAATACGATAGCAATGTACAAAGAATGTGTAAGTGTACTTCAATATATAGAAATCTTGTTCGAAGTTGAATTTTGAGTAAAATGAATGTTTAAATTGAGTTATACCATTTATAATTATTCATAGTTTGATATCTCTATATGTAATTATTATCTTCTATTGTTATCTCAATGTGTTGCTCTTCGAACATAAATATCTTGATGAGTCGAATAACAAATACTATATATATTTTCTCAATTCAATAACTTCAGCTCTTCGAAACTCTTATTTCAATTTCAATTCAATAACAACTTCAACTGTAGTGTTTACTACTTTATCTTTATCTACATCCTCATCTTCTAATTCTGTTTCTTGATCTTTCGCTTTAGCTTCCTAAAACTTTATATACATTTTAAGTTTATTTACTTAAACATTAATTACTAATTAGTTAATTGTTAGCTGCTTGTTATAAATTTCATTGCGAATTCTTGCAATACAGTTATATAACATAAAATAATTTGGCTGGTTGAATTAGGAATAAATAATTTCTATCAAAATGTAGATGGGTTTACATAATAAAATGTTTTTTGTCAATGAAATTGATTAATAATGTAATTGTTCACCTCAGATGAATTTCAAAATTAATTTTATGGGATGTTGTGCATGAGAGTATTTAATACTCATATGTGCAAACGGTTATTTAAAAAATACAATAAAAGCCGATTTAGTTTTCTGTGACGTCACCAAGCTAGACCAATACAAGCAAGTTGACCGTTACCAAACGTCATTCTATTGGTCTAGCCAGGTGTCGGCTTTTATTTAAAAACTAATGCATTT
>JARJDU010034853.1:0-11716 GCA_030264695.1 Lissagria laeviuscula | reverse complement strand
TTGGTGACCATAGCTGTCGAACTCGGAGCACCCGTCTCCGTAATACGGTACCACGGGGAGCAGAAGACCTGGCTCAAGAGGACGGATCTCGGAAGGAGATGCAATCGTGGTGGTAGTGGAGAAGTTAGATAGTACGCGCGGTGTCTACCTGTGCATCGCAAATTTGCACTTACTGGAAGCACAGCTGATATCGGTACAGGTTCACGGGCCTGGCACTGTGCGAAACGATCTTGCGCATAGCAAGAACAAACCTACATGGCAATGTTTTTATTATTGAATTTCCTCAACAGCAATAAAAATCAATAAACAAATTGTACTACTCACAGTGAAATCATCTTACAGCCTTGGTACTTAATTAATTAGCAACAAGATTTTTCTACACCTTTGCTGTTAGCTTCAGTATCAATGTTTACATTTATTTTGCGTTGTACTTGCACAATGACACATTTGATTCTCATGCGGTTTGATTAATTAGGAGTTTACTACAAGAAAGTAAACATTTCACCAGGAACACGATAATTAAATCTCCGATTTGCAATCGCGTTAGGAATGTAATGTTTCTAATATTTTAAGAATAAATAAGTAATAACTAACACGTTGCGTATCCGCAATTTATAGCAATCGTCTTCACACTGCAACGCAGCAGGTTAAAGAATCAACGTAGGCCAGCACACAAGATATCAGAATAACAGGTCTGCAATGCCACATCAAGGAGATTCAATGCGTTTAATTGTTTATGTTTTGAACTAGAACTTTCTCCTACTTACACTTTATACTCTTCATACATTTATTTAATTTTTAATTAAAAATGTAATTTACCTTCTTTCTAATTGTTAATAAAAACAAAATTAAACATTACATAAAGTTAGATAATGTTACAAAACCAAGACAACAAATTGCAATCAAATACGCAGAGTATTTACAGGAAAGTTAATTGAAAACGAGTAGAAACACAACAATAATTGCAATTAGTATTATGACATCTATAGATTTACTGATTGGCATTGATTTGTTGACTTGAATTATATGTTGTGTATGAGATCATATCTGCAATTGCGCACGAATGTCTTAATTGCACGAAGGTCGTTCAGATAATTCAAAAACTAAAACGAAAGCGAGAATCAAATTCAACTGAAATATTACAGCATGACAGTAATGCGATTGCTTTACTTTATAATATGACACTAATTGAATAATTACATTTTAGTAGTTAGTAGACATGTAAATTATAAGCCTGCAATACCTACTTTAAAATATTAGAAAATAGCATTATAATGCATTTGTTTGTTTTTGTAATTATTAACTGCTTATGTAATTAAACCTCTGTCAAATTTGAGTATATAAACAAATTGCATAATAATAATAACGCGGAAGAAGTCAATTCATTTTTAATTAATTCATAAATTAATATTTAGCAGATGGTATAGTAATTGGTAATGCAATAGTAGTTAAAGCACAATCAAAATTAATTTTTTAAGAAAAGAAGAAAATTTAAAAGAATAAAAAATTGTGGCTAAGATGAAGGAATTAAACTATTTATATTATTTATTGCTTGATTGCCGCAAGAATCAAAAATCTATAAATTTAACTAGGAAATTAACTCTCAAGGTTTATTAAATATTTCTGATGTATGCATAGATTTAAACAATAATAATGAGTCAATTTTATTTGTATTTAGTGAGGGTCAAACTAAATAAATTCATAAAAAAAGTTTAATAGCATAATCAAATCTCTTTCAGAAACAAATGTAAACAAACGATCATTAGTTCACTATTTTCTTAAAAACTAAAAAAATTGCAAACTTTTAGATGTTTTATAAGGGTAACATTTAATTAATACAGAAAAATGATTAATTCCCAAGAATAAACAAAGTTTGTATTGTCATTTACTTTGAAACGAATGGTCCACTCATTGTTGAATTGTTACGAAAATATTTCATCATAACCATTAGCTTTATCATTTTCATTATATTGTCAAAAACATTCACAATAATTTTCTTGCAAATTAGAATCATAATTGATAACAGCAGAGCTCTTACAGAATTTTATTTGCAAAGAAATATGAAGATTTATTATATTTCATCAATTTTCTTCTTTTAACCGAAAAGCGACCATTTTTCTAACAGAATCATTAAGGACAAATAATTTGAATTAACTTACACTACAATAATGTAATTTATAATTGGATCGTTCTTTGGAGAGAAAATAGCTTCTGCATTTTTTTTAAAAAAAGTCAATAATTGAACTTTATGTAAAATTTGTTATTGAAAATTTTCTGGTATATTGCTAAATACATTTTAAGTATAATCCATGTTCAATTGTGAATGTTTTAGCATAAAAATGGTTGTTGTATGACTAAAATTAAAAAAAGTAATGATTTTTTTCCAGCTATTGTTACATATTTCCCAGACAATTACATCAGTTCTTATTAATTTAAATAATATTTATCTGAAAAATATCATGAATAAAAATAAAATGTTTTACAATTTTTATCAGAACAAATTATTCCTTAAAAAAGGATGAATAATTCCTACAACGATTAATTATTGTTATAATTATTCATAGATAGGAGAAGCAACTTCATCAATACCTTCTATCTATTGAAATCTTCAATCAATGCCGCATCCGTCGTCTCGATGAATTATATCTGCAATTATCGTCTCATTACATCAGCAATATGTACTGTATACAAAAGATGCATACGGAAGAAGACATGAATGAATCCCAAGACCATGATTCAAACCGCATCGATTCTGAAAATTTAATAACAGTTATTAATGTTTGACTTCAGATGGGTATTTATTTTCTATCAATTCCACTAACTATAGGTACGAATTATCTATCTATCTAGATAAGTTGAACTTATAGGACGAAGGACGAATTTGTAATAGACGCGAAACTGCTCAATGTGTTGAAACTGACAATTAATTTTATTGTATAGCAATCGTAATGGAAATATGAAAGAAAAGACAATAAATAAAAATTAAATAAAATAAACTTTACGATTGTTTTTTATGTTCGAATCGTGCTCAGTCAAATTTCAACTTGGCCTAATTTTTGAGCCGAACTTAGCGGTAAGTTTGAAGATACTTTTTAAAATGTTTTTCTTGATTTTATCCTCTCAATAAAATTATTACTAAATAATAATTAAAAGTTGCCTTGATTATAGTAAAACACATTAAGATGATTTTATTTAGTATCAAAATAAGTTTAAAATTATTATAAACAACAACAATTTTTTTTTTTCATTAAAGTTTTATTACACACACATAAAAAGTTGCAGAAAACACTCGCAAAATCATATAATTAATAAAATAAAAATTATAACATAACATAACTAAAATGTAAGTTTCATCACAGATGAAAAAATCAAACAATTCTAAATCAAGAAAAGAATACAAATACACGTTACAGACTTAAACATATTATCAATTATCAAAATAATCATTAGAAAGAAAGTACGTTCCGCAAAATTAATTACATCACGATGTAGTAAGTACATTTGATTAATGAACAAACACACAAGTGTACAATTATACAAACACATACACGATTAGCTTCTAGTCGATATCAATAATAGCACATACATGTTAATTACAACTTGGAATCGTCTTCAGCGACCAGCTAAATATTTATCATCTATTCTAATATTCCTATTAAATTAGACACGTTTGCGGCACACAAAAACCGCCATTATTTATTTTGCTTCTTTTTTAGATATGGCCGAGTTTAGGCACTTCATGAAAATTTAATTAAATCTCCCCCCTTCCCCCATCACTTAAATTTTCTTTTCTGACTTAACCTAATTTGTAATTTGTAATATGCCGCAACACCAGCACAGACACAAAACTTAAAATCACAATATTTGTTATAATTAAATTAATTAATTGTCCAATAAGTACATATATATTTGAAAACAAGTCTAAGACACAAGAAATTCAATTTAAGTAAAACTAGAAATTCGAAATTATAAAATGGTAGTACATTTTATAAAATTTCCACTGGAAATTGTTTTTTGTTTGTTATAAAATCTCCCACTAAATTTCCATGCCAAATTTTATAACAATAAACCTAAATAAATGTAAAGTTAGATTAAGATAAGTCAAGTAAAGTTAAGTTACAAATAGAGAGCGCCAGTGCGCTTGTGCGGATGCTTAGTGTGCTTCTTATAAACCAAAGCTTGAGGAGGATGCTTAGGTTTCTCCAGCATAGAGATATCCGGATACTCCCTCAGCTCCCAAACAAGATTAGTTAGACTTCTAGGTCGAGACAATTTCCTAGACCGTTTCTCCGGCTGTTTGGCGCCAGGTCCCGAATCCCCGGAAGCTCTCCCCCCAGAATTACTCGAATCCAATGTCCCATCCAACTCCATCGCTTGTTGTAAATTACTAAGGGACTTATATCGAATGTTGAAGATAGGAGACCCACTTTTCGAGATCGGCGATGGAGGAGTCTCCTTCATAGGGCTTGCTGACTTTTGTCGAAAAAGTCTACGCTGTGACTGGGAATTCTTAACATAGAGTTTGGGCAACCCTGGCGGAGTTTTCTCATGGATCATGGCTGCAGTCTTAGTTGGGTCTCTTATAGAAGACGTGGTACCTTTCCGATTTCGTTTTTCTGCTTGAAGCTTCTTTGTGGGAATAGTTTCGATGGGAGGAGGTTCGGGTTTAAGGTCTAATGAACAGGGGGGATCTGCAAATGGGGAACGGATGCTTTTAGGCAGAGGAGCAAAACCCCGTACGTAATCGTAAATCTGGTCGATTTCCTCATAGTCCTTGGGATGTATGGGGATGCGACTGTCATGTCTGGTTCGGCAGTTAGCTGAATCGGATGAGGCACTTCTCCGAAGAACGAATGTGAGAGGTTGGGGTGGTGGCACCTGTGCGGGTGGGGCACGTTTAGCATCGCCTAACTTCCCGTCCAGGACTTGGATGCGGTCGGCGACGTCGTTGACTAGTCTGGCGCACTTTTCCGCTAGGCGCTCAAATTCTGGAGTGGCACGCAATTGCTCGTCATTTTTGGTGCGTACGATCTTGAGGGGTGCAGCGAGAGGTAACGCTGTCACATGCTGTGCGTCCTTTTGCAATGGCAAAGCAAACACGTGCTCCTCCTCGAAGATGGAGAGCAAGCGCAATTCAGGAACGAAATGGCTAGCTGCTTTCAGACCTCGTGGAGCGGTACCATGCACCAGGCGCACACTCAAAGGCATGCGCTTGCTTAACAACGTACGGGCAGTGTGCACCCCACTAATGTTGTCTTCTCTAGCAAGGACTGAGAACTTCCCTCGCTGGTCCAAAGGCAGCAAGAGAAAAGTCCCACTGGAATCGGAGCATTTCAGATAGCGGCCTTTAGCGCCCGTAGGGAGCTGGGCCTCACCACGAGGGACTAGGATTTCACCGGCGGCGACAGTGCGCGCACCTTCTGGTACACAAGTGATACCATCAGCATCAATACGCGCTTGCACACCGCGTACGGCTTCGCGCACCAGAAAGCCTTCCTCAGGCCTTCGGCGAGCTAACTCTGCCACGCTTTCTATACACTTGACAGCACGACCTTCTTCGCTCAATAGCTCAAAATATCCTGAATATGACTCTGGGATCGCGAGGCGTGGACCCACACATGCCAATCGTCTTCCTTCCTTGATCTTCACAGCTTGCGCTTCGATCTTCTGCCGTTGCCCTACGGAGAGCAACAGTGCGGTGCTCTGAAGACCTGGACTCGGGAGCGTCGGCACCCCAAGGCCGCCATACTGGCCTTTGATGATCTTCACCACGGCTGGCAATCGATACTTGGCGACGAACTCGCGAAGGTAGTTGCCCTCTGTCGCCCAGCGTGCGGCCGCCACGGTGATTTGCCCATCCGTCGCTGCCATCGTGCCATTCAGTCTTCGCCCATTTCTGAAATTTAAAGAAATGATAACTTCTAATGGATGTGGGCATTAATTATATTAATGATTTTTATGCTATCCTTCTGAAATTGTGACAGATTATAATATTTGAATGAGAATTTTGAAGAAATGTTAATTTTTAGTGAAGATGACATCAATTGGAATGACGCACGTATTGAATTCTTATGCTATCATCCTGAAATTTTGATAGTTTGTAGTTTTGATAGTACCGGATCGATTGCAGTATAAAGAATTTTGATGAAATGCCAATTTCTGATGATATGGACATCGATTATGTTGAAGATAGATACAAATCTAGAAGTGAAACGAACGAGGAGGAATAGCAACAGTACATAGTGAAGAGCAACGACAGCCGAAGCGAGTGCAGAGAGATACAACGACCTTGGACCGGTCGCACTTCTGCTTGGTCAGCAAGGTCCGGCGGGTGAAAATGTAGCCTTGACTCGTAGCGGGGCCATCATCGGCGCGCACGCGAGGAGAGGTATATGGCCGAGGAGCGCCTGCCGCGTTACGAGCGCGATGCTCTTCTCCTCGCGCGAGCGACCACTTTTGCTGCATCATCCTTCGTTTGTTACTTTAATTTGATTTTTTCAGCTAGTTTTGGGAGAGGCTCGTTCGCTCATCGTTCATCGACGTTATGACGAAATTTGATTAAACTAAACTTGCTACGAGTTGTACCGTCAGTTGTCTTTTTTTCCTCTTCTCATCTCTTTGTGAAATCTTACTTCCATCTAAGATGGATTTAGATATACCAAAGAAGTAATTTTTGTACGACAAGTGTAAAATAATCTAACAGCGAACATATTCTTCTGGCACGTGAGAGTTTATCTGATTTTCATCCCTGCTCTGGTATTTGAGATAAAATTTTTTCTTTGTGATTGGTCCAGTCAATGTCCTGCTTAACATATAGATGAGTCATCTGCCTTGTCTCGGATTATGCATTTGTTCTCCAAAATTTGAATTTTTTACTAGCGAACACCGTTTTAAAGTTGAACGATTCACATTAACTACGCAGAATTATTCGTAACTGATTGCTATACATAATTCCAGGGAATTGCACCCGATTTTGTTATAGTGGACTGGTGTCATTAACATTTTATTATTGTAATTTTATGCAAGGTGGCCTGCCGACCACATACCTAATACTGCCGACCACTACCTAATACTGCGCAACCGACGTCTTCGTACTCGTTTGCATTCATAATTTAAGCATCAGTTGACACATATTTCGAGGATTAATCATCAATTTAATGAAGTTCTTTGCTTCTGGCATGCATGCCAAGTTTACAAGATACAAACAAGTCAGTAACCGATTGGCATGACATTGCCAATGCGATGTATTTGGGCAGACGGACCGTAATAATTAAACAGTACATACAATCATTAATTACCATCGATGACAAAATTAAAAGGCTGATCGCACCGTTAGAAGACAAACTACCTATAATTTATGATGCCAATTCTGTTGGTTAGAGTTTTCAAGGACTTTTCCTCATTTAAGTCTATACTTAAATAGATGTACAAAGGAGGAAAGAGAATTATTTCGCGAATATATTAAAGCATTTGTTTGTATTTATATAATTGTAAGATTAAACATTTAACTCGTGCAGTATACCATAGCTGCTGGTACCGGCAGATATTTGTTTATTGTTAGAATAAAAGAAGAAGAAGAACTCAATGTCGGCTTTGACTTCGGATTCCAAGGTGTCTCAAAAAAGTAAAACTAAGTGAGCATGGTGGCAGTAAAATCATCCAAATTACGCGTACCACCGAAATGCGCGCGTTTGCTATGTAATTTCATTAAACTCATTACGAGTCGTTGAATTCGGCCTTACAGACCGGAAGGACCGTGACAAACATAAATTCGAAATTCGTGCGTAATCGCTCGAGCGCGAGCGCAACGCTCATCCTTCGTGCGTTTGTGGAATAATGAATGCTTCATTCTTTAAAAATCATATTTTGATTGTTATAACGACCAATATTTGATGTAGCAACAATAAAAATCTGTAAAATATGCTGAGGTAACAAGGAACAGTGTTGCCAACTGTCTATTTTGCAATATGAAGTATGTAACTAGATGGATGGTCAAGAAATAAGCTATTAAGATAATTTTGTAGTTGAACTTGTTATATTAATGTGCGGCGTGTCGAAGAGCAAATTGGATAATTTACTCTAGCCGTCGACGTTCGATTGATTGGTGGTCGACCTAGTTTTGCCAATTTGACGCACACGCCTGTTAGCTTGTTAGAAGAATCCTGTTGCATCTCTTCACCGGCGTCTCATGTGCATCGTGCAGACGGCAGAATTGCACACAATTCGTGCGTTCCACACGACATATTAACTATAAACTAGGACCAGGACAGGTTTTATATGAACAGTTGGTAACATTGACAACTGTTTGCATCACTGTTAGATGCGATCCTGCGTACCGTTGTTCGAAGACTGAGCGTCTTTTTCGATTGACCTTTTCAACGGTTTCGCATGCAACATGGCTTCATTTCACGCAGTCGCGATGTATATCTGCAGATCAATTTTAATCAGCAGGGCTCCGAACAAAAGAGCGTCTCCGCGTGTCCGAATGTCGCAGTTTGGCGCGACCGACTTTGCACGGGTCACCGACGACGCCGCCTCCAGCATCATCATCACCGTGATGCGCTTCATTATGCGAGTTTTTCCGACGATGCTGTGCGAGGGTCATAGGTGATAACGTTCCTTCGTACGTGCGCGCACCTTCAACTTCTTCCACTCAATTATATCTTATGCAATTATGGCGGCGCGTACAGTTAGGTAATATGTTTGCCTATTCTGCGTTTCGGTGTACAAAAGGCTAAAGCTAAAAGGATTTGACAAGCTGGACATTAAACAACAAAATATTTAAATAAGTTGCAAACATTGAAATGTGATGACTGAAATAAATTTTGATTGTTAGACTACAGATTAGGTCAAAATTAAATTAATTTTTATTAACATGCATTTTAATATGATTTTATGACTGTGCGCCGCGGGGTCTTTTTCTAGGGGCCTCAAACTCAATCCGCCGCTACACCTATGTGACCTGCATTTAGGTTCGTACAAACTGTCAAACTTATATGCACTATTTGATTAGTCTTATCACAGAATAGAAGAAGAAGTAATTGCACTAAGTACCCGCATGAAGAAAAGTAATATAATACTTCCATATCTACATAAAACCTCACTAATAGAAAAAAGAACGGAATGCGATGATAACACTATGGATAGGTCTGCTAGAACTTATAGAAGCAGTACCATCCATTTCTCCACGATACAAATTCGTGGTATTTGCATTAAGGCAATCTACGGTATCCATCTTGTACCAATTTCCGGTAATAAACTAACAATATGAACAGCTAGTCGCTAGCAGGCGGCCGCCTGCACTCCGAATCGTTCTTATCAGTCGTTACACGGCGCACGCATTTCCGGTGTACAGGCAACACGTCCCAGGAAGTGTGCTACGTGTGTGCACTGTCCATACCATGCCAAATCGTTTGAATCACCAGATCCTACACAGGAATTACTTCGAAAAGTCTTTTCTTTCTTATTCTTTACAAATAGCTACAAGTGTTTCAATAATGTGATAGTAATCTACCGTCAGTGATACCAATTACCAAGGGAATCCGTCAGTGGTGCCAACTACCAAAAGAATGAGCAGTGGTACCAACTCATCTCTCCTTTTGATGCAAACTGAGGTTAAAGGTCTGCATACCCATCCATATTTTAATTGACAAGCTCTAACGCGCTCTAACAATAAACATATACGAATTTAATTTCAATTAATGATCATCGCCCGCGTTCACAGTTATCGCGTTCTTTTGTTAGTGTATGTGTATGTTTTGTTGTTGCTATTCTTGTTGTTGTTGTTGTGGATGAGACTCTTCGCCTAATTCGTTCGATGTTCAGTTATATTCCCGACGTGCGTTCGTTGATCGCCGTGTGCACGCTCGGCCGTCGATTCGTTTGGTTCGCTCACCTTTCTGAACTGTTCACCTCTTAATATTCATCATTTTACTTCATAGATAGATAGGATACGTGCAATGCATATGCAACATGTGCATTTTCTGCACGAATTATATTTATAGAGTTTTTAGGAGATGTTTGCAGTTGGCAACATTGAATATTTCCATTTTATTACCAACAAATTTTTTTTTCTTCAGTTGGTATCACTGCAAATAATTGACATTTCGTATATCGTGCAGGTAATTGCACGTGGCTTTTATCACTGAATTTATTATTACTGAATTTCCTTTCGATTTCTTTGAAAAATTATTACTTTCTTATCATTGTAGCTTCCTGTTGGACTAGTTGGTTGGGAATTACGACATCACTAGGTCTTCCTCGTTTTGCAACACTTCCACACAAAGAACGTTCATTATCATCGCACGCATTGCGCTCTTATTATCGTCATTATGCATCGATTGCATGATACCAACGACATCCTTTTTCAAATGCAACTGCATTTAACTTTTATTCGATTTGCTGCAATCGCCTTGAAATTCAGTCATTAACGCTTAGTATACATATTACATGCATATTGATATCCTTGAAATCCCTAGAAAACACACTATGTCCATATCGCTGCCTGCATGAATATCATGTACATCTATAAAAACTTACTAATTATGTCATAATTACGTATAACGTTTACAATTTTATCTTATTATTTCCAATACTTGTCGGATGTTGCTGATAATATAGTAATAAGGAAATTTTAAATATAAAAATGTTCTAGGGTTGATGACCAACACAAAATAATTAATTAATTGAATAATTCTTAAATTAACGCGACAACCGCGATGATTACGACAGTTGGTCATGCTGCTGGTCTTAATTAAATGTGTTGGTTTTATGCTCAACTAGCCATAATTCACAAATCACAATTTATTAATTTTTGTAATAAATCCAGAATCATGCATCGACTCTGCGGTCGAAGAATAAAAGTGAAACAATGTTGTTACTACAAGACGCATAATGTTCGCGTGGTGTGCGTTTAACGCTCGATTTCATCTGCAAATAAAATAATGGGATTATTTGTTGCAAATTATACGCTTGTTTGCGTTACATAAGTTTAATCTTATAATATATGAAAGTATTATAAGTAGAAGCTTGTTTAGAGTTATTTGCTTGCTTCGATATAATTCATTTAAATCTGTGTTTAAATTAAATTCATCCTGTGAAAAATTAGATAAGATTTAAAACAGCATTTTATTGTTATCCAAATGATAATTTAATTAGTTTTCATGAGCACTTTAAATCATTAAAATCGCACTGATAGTTCAAAAGTTATGACGATTTAAGCAACCTGTTTGATATATCCTGCATAGAAGCAGCGTCAACCGTCTGGGAGCAAGATTGTCGCGAGGCGCGCGCGGTACTGCGGGGTAGAGATGAGTGGCGCCCCTTAGAATACATAAACAGCTCTAACTTGCAAACTATTTGAGCTACAAAAACAGGAAAAATGTTGACACAATCTACATTCAATTTCCTATTAATCAAAATCCACTTCCAGATGAATCTATACACTTTATAAATTAAATATCGACGAAGTAACCGTAAAATCACCATTGGACGTGTATGAAGACTTTGATTTAACCTTGAAATTTGAATTAAATTCAATTTTAGGCTTTGAACTCGTCAGAAAAGGCAGCTATATGCCAGCATTATAATAATAAACAAAGTACTATGTACAGGAAAAAAGTGAACAATTTCTGTCGAGTCACCAACGACTCCGTTCGGCATTATGTACATGTGAATGAAGTCGAATTGGAGTTCGTGCACGGTTGGCGCGCGATGG
>JARJDU010034842.1:0-41347 GCA_030264695.1 Lissagria laeviuscula | reverse complement strand
TATTGCCATTAACATAAACAAACAAAACCGTTTATCTCGAAAGTCATGATTTGAATTATAAACCGTGACACAATATATGTATGAATACGTAACTTTTCTCTTGTTTCGTTTATCAACTAAATTCCATCTCCATGGTCCAATTTTATTCAGCTGGTTGTGCTGTTGCAAATGACACTTGTTGTTGTTTGGTTTATAACCTTAACGTAAAACTGAAAAATATTAGGAAACATTATAAAAAAAACAAGAGAAAAGTTACGTATTCATACATATATTGTGTCACGGTTTATAATTCAAATCATGACTTTCGAGATAAACGGTTTTGTTTGTTTATGTTAATGGCAATAACATTAACTTGCAATAAGTTTAAGTAACGAAGAATAATCGCGTTGTACAGGGTGGACCAGACAGTTAATTATTACGGAAATGAGAAGGAATATGAGGAAGAAAATTAAAGGAGCTATGCACACTTTTTTATAATGGCCAGATAAAGGTCAACTTGACTTTTTCTAATGGAAATCTATATTTTTTATTTTAGATTCTAATTTGTAGGGCCGTTGTTAGGTAAAGTGCGGCATTGCTATACCTCAGATTGCTTATCTCACCCTTGTCTTGGAGTATAATCTACTGAGGCATTTTACAAACATGCTTGAATGGTATAGTCATAGATTAATCCAAGTACAGATGCTTATTGGCTGCTTAATACATAAATTTTATAGAAGGTGCATCATCTGATGCTAAATGATGAAGACTTTTACACGACATGCGTATGTGGATTTGTTATTGTGTTGAAGTCTAGAACTTTTCAAATTTTGAATTTTTATTATTCCTGGGCGATTTGCATTCAAATCGACTAGGGTTTACGACCCATTGAATAATTATTGAACTTCAAAGATAAAACTAAGCATGAAACTGCCAACTTTCATAGGAAAAATGTGATTGCTAGTTTCCACTGTTGAAATTCTCCTTTATATGTTCTACACAGAAGCGCTTTCAAGTAGATAATTTCATATTTGTTACCTATATCTCGTCGTTTTGCTTTAAATAATTGACACGAAACAATCCGCTCTTAAAACATTTGATAAAGAAAAGGGAAAGAGATGCAAACAAACAATTGCGAGCGTGATATAACTTCGAAGTGAAACGCAAGTTGTATTAAAGTCGTATTTATCGTGTAATTAAACCGTACGGTATTTTGATATTTCTGCAAAATTACTCGTCGCTACTATTTGCTTGGCCACAATTCCAATATGCAATTTATATCTTCTTGAAATGACTTTTTTCCGAATGAATAAAACTACTTTATATTATAATAATTTTATTTACAATTATGGAGTAATATAGAAACTAAAATCTAAAAAGAAATCAAAATAGTAGTAAACCATTTATTGTAATTTTAAACTTTTAGCGAGAACGTTCATGGTGTGTGGGTAAAAGAAGTGATGAAATGTTGAACAATATTCTTCTCAAGATAACATCCACAAAAAAAAAGAACATTCGTGTCGTAATTAAAGCAAACGGTACTTTTATTTCTTGCTAAAACTCTTCGCAGTTTACTTAGTAGTTACGTTGGTACTTGTTACAATTACTCGCACCATTCAATGTCCTAACGAGATCGCGTTTAATTCACACACGTGTCGTGTCATGTAGTTCGTATATTATGAAAGAAACGTTTTAATTCATCTTCACATTACGTGCTCGTTTCCTCTGTTTATGATGATGATTTGCACGCTGTGCTTGCATTAATAAGTACATCGTACTTACATTGTACTCTTAGATCAGGATCAAGAGTCTGCATCATTTTCTTTACTTCTTATAGTGAACTAAAACGCTACATAGATGCCAGCTATTTCAATAATCAGAGTTTAATTTCAATAATATATTAGTGTAAATGTATTTTTATTTAAAAACTTTTAACAATTGGTGGGTGGATGGTTACCAACCTATTCCAAACATGTAAATTATTATTCTTGCAATCGTGCAGCATGTAATCTATGAAACATTTAACACTCGATTTAATAATGTGAGTTGGAATAGAGTCTGCAATGAGAAATTGAACAAATTAATGCAAACAAATAATCTCCGCCTATATTTATATTTACATTTTTTACTTTACTTAAAATGTTTGCTTATAATTATCGTTCTTTTTAAGCTGCATGATGTTTAAAGCTAAAGCTTAATTTGCTAATAGAAGTAATGTTTATTTTCTTATATTATTACATTTACTTTACAACAAACAATAGCGAAAAACAACGCAACAATCAACGCAACGATTTCCTCTACTTCTCGATATCGCTTAGTTGTTTTGCGCTCTTCCTTCGTTATGCAACGTACTGCGTGAACGACGCGCTGTGCTGTGTGATGTTCAGTTAAAATTTTATATTCGGTAATTATTAATTGTTTTATGAAAATATATTTGTTCGGTTATGCCTATGTCCATTCTTGAATTTTTATCTAATTTGTCGTGCAAATCGCAATCAAATCGGTTCAATAGTTTAGGAAATCCTATCAAACAAAAAAAAGCAACTCTACCTTATATATATAAGGACTTTAAATAATTACAAAACGTAACTTTTAAATTTATAAAAATTTCTTATAATTATTGTCCTTGTGATACCACTGACATATAATTTGTAACTTTTTACCTAATCTTCTCATTAACACTAAAGAACTTAAGACAAACTAACTATTGCAAATGAAATTAATTTTATAATTTAATTTATCATTTACTTAATTCAATTATTCGAACGTTAATGAATTGTTCATTGCGCTTGTTATACAATGGAAATGCTTAATAACCGTAAATTGATGTAATTATGACTAATAAGCGCATATGTTGCATTGATTCAAATATAAATTTATATGGCAAACTATTTGACAGCAAATTGTTTATGCTATGCAACTTTGTGCTATTAGAATCAAATGACTGAATAATAATGTATTAAATGATATTTAAGAGTTTAAATCAGTGGTCGGTAAACTTATTAGCAAAAGAGCCAAATTTGTTAGTTTACCATCGGCTCGTAATACGCGCTTTCCCGTGGTGCTACATGCGGCTATGGAGCCGCACTTTGTCGACCTCTGGTGTAGACGGTTGAATATTACAAACAAATTTTACATACAAGATGTGTTAGAATTGAAAGTTTCTTGTTTTTTCTACCTTATAATTGGACTCTTATAGTCAGACAATGTCAAAGTCTTTCTCAAAACTATGTGGCGACATATTTGACGAAAAGTTCTCAGGGCTTTAATATCTATTTACGCTGCATTGCTGTTGTTGTTTAGATATAATCAGATTTCATATATTTCACATACAATATATGAATGTATGAGAACTATTACCATGAATATACAAAAAGAAAGCAAATCTACAGAATCTACTGTAAATAGTTTTGAATTTTTTTTTTAATATGTAGTTGTTTATTATAAAATGTGTTGAATAATTTTTTTGAAGTTATCATGCTTTCTAATTTTTTCTGATTGTTCAGTTTATTGCAAGGTATATTTTAAATATAAATTTACCGTTCCGTGAGGAAGACACTTTGAATATAGATAAAATAAAAAGAGCAAGTTCCGGGTATGTTTTGGCAGTACATAAACAAACATTTATCTCACTTCAGCTCTGTCTCACTCTAAACAAAAATCTCCAAGAGCATGCGCATTACGTGCAAAATGTACTTTATGCGCATGCTCCGTTCCAAAGCTGGTAGCAGCAATGCATTTTTCATCGGAAATGCAAAAGAGTGGATGCGCATGTCAATACCCCCCCTCCATCCCTGGCACATACCGTTGCTCGTTCTAATCTATTCATATTCTGAAGGAAGACCTAAAGTAATGCAGTTTTTCCTACACACATTCCTCACTATAAAAATAACAACAACATAGAAAAACCACAGCTATCCCGCGATGAAAGTTGTTTATATAGGCTGTTCATGATTTGGAAAAGTGTTCAATGCCTTAAATGCTAAATTCTTTGCCTCGACACCACACTAAAGTCTTATTGATTTATACACAGTAAGTAACTCTGTATGTAGATCGTCAGGCATAGGAACAATTTAATTAAAAATGAAAAATAAATAATTTAGAAGAATACAAATCCTACTCACGACAGGGTAAACATATATTTTCTTTCCCCTGAAAATATAATCGTGGGTTTTAGCTCCAAATACAATTTTAGGCTATTCCTCCTTCATGGGTGCGCGATCCTTCTATCTGCCAAAATCTAAAGTTTCCCAGGTTCTCAGTGTTCTCAGGTGAATTTATTGTTAAGAACTAGATCCGTAAGAATTTAAAAACAGATTAGGGAAAAACCAGATCATTGAAATGTGAATGCAAGTACATAGTAAAATTAGGTTTAAAAGATATTACCTTAATATTACCTAAAACAATGATATTATTACAATGAAAGTTTTGTTTGAACTAATGCTCTACTGCTCAACAGGGTTATCTCTGTAATATTAAAAACAGGGTATACGAGAGAGTGTTAACAATATGTCTACTAACGCGATTTCCGCATCAACCCTCATATAAGCAAATAAATGTTGCTGAGAGGAAGGCCAAAAAAGAAAGGGTTGACGGAGTAAACACACACACTCTTCATACTTATAAGTTCCCACAACTAACATCAGCAATCGACATTTCTAACATAATTATGTTAAGCCTTGTGTTGTGAATTAATAAATCCGATAAAGCGTCTAATATAAATGAAAACACGATTTAATCAGTATCTATTTCCATTAAAACATGGAAATATTGATAAAATTAAAATTATACATGATAATCATTACTGCTTATTCATTTTATTTCCGCCGGGCATATTACCAAGCAATTGCAAAGTTAATATCAACATCATATACATGAAGCCCAAGAATTAAGTGTTATAAAGTGCACCGTAAACATAATTACTATCTAAAGCTGAATTCACATCTGCAATTAAAATATGTCTTCTACACATGAGAGGTGCGAAATATATGTCCAAAAATCACATTTGAACAAGTATTATTTCTACACTCTCAGAGATTTCCTGGCCATGATGAAATATGCAACATTTTTTTAGCCAAATAAAGCAAATGTAAACGCGATATAACATAGCAAAAGTAACAAGACACTAGCATTTAGCAGAGCGTGAATTCATTTGCAGATTAATGATGAATGAAACGATCTTGAGTGATTAAACCGCATCGTGGCTGCAAGTTGTCTTTTCCTGCTCACACACCTCCGTTCTGGTTTATTAATTATATTTCCAACTCCTATAACCGACGGATTTTATGCTTTTAATCGTTTGCAATATATGACGTTCTTCTTTACATGCAAATTCATTAATAAAATTTGATCTAACTAGGATTTTATATAAAAATTCAAGGTTTAAGTTTAATTATTGAGTGCTCTTAACATTAGATATAAATTGAGGACAAACAAGACTTGTTAGGATTTCGATTACAGCTGCTGGAATTTCTAATATCAACGAAATTAACATTTATACATAGCTTATCTCTTAGGAAGCTCGGGACGCAATGCTAGAAGACATTTTGTTAGTGCTGTAATAACGGAAACCAGCATATGATTACATCCTGTGATTTACCCTCAAGTTCAACTAGTACTAGGAGCATACAGCCGGATGTAGATTTAGTGTCATCTGAAGAAATATTCGAGGCTCATCTCATCTCTTCATCTGCTTATATTTGCTTCTGCCGTCATAGTTCACGTGCGAAGGTAGCTACTAGGTAGCTAGTTGCTTGTGCCGAGTTTAACAGATGTTCAATCACATCACACCCAGGCACCGACTGAAGCAAGAACATGTAAAAGAAGATTCTTTAAATAGAATCGACAATAAAGCAAAGTGCAGGGTACAATGCAGTAAAATGTAATTTGCTTAACTTGCATGGCTGCTTGATGGACTAAGGAGAAACTGGTGTTGTAAAGATAGAATGGAAATTCTGTGAACTTGCATAAATTTCTGACTGGGTGCAATAAAAAGTGAAATACGGTGACCATATAATTTTTTTAGACAAGCTAGTAACGAAAATATCCTCAAATTTTTATTTTTATTTATAATATCAATTAGAACGTAAGAAGAGTAAGAAGACCAAGAATATTATGATTGAAGAGGTGATGATAGGCTAAATAAGATTTAAAAAATAGAACAAAGATTATGGAAAGAAATCATTCTTTAAATAAAATAATAGAACGGGACTAATCCACCCAAAAATAGTGGCACATGAAAAAGTGCGGCAGTTCCACATGAGAAGAAGACGCATTTGCAGCGAAGAAAGAACTTGCTGTAAAAATAGACTAACCCTTGAAAACTAAGACGTCCGCTCACCTTAAACAGGAAGAAGAATTAAGAATAGAATAGGATGCAGCAAGCAGTCACGAGCATCTGTACATCAGCTAAATTGTCCCACAAGCAGCCCTTCAATTATCGTAAAGATACTGTAATAGCAATATAATCACAATCCCTGAGTGCTTTTCTCTAAGTTCTCTAACTTTATTTGTATATGTTCTTAAAAATAAGCGATAGTCCGTTCCCCCAATGATCAAATACTCAAATAATTGAACGAACAATGGCTATTACTTTGTTTATTCAATTTAGACATTGCTATGATGTTCAACCGCAAAATAAAATAATTTAGCTAGGAGCCAATAGCACCGTAAGTGCTACATTTGTAAGCAAATGAAACAAGTATCGCGAATGAATGAACGAACATGAAGCGTAGACCGCATGACCTACTGACAAACGCTAATAAAACATTACGAGCACGGGACACCAGTTGGCAAGCTAACTATCTATAGCGATACGCATGAACCTAGAGTGTCTCTCATTTTGTTTCGTTCTATTTAATGTCCTTTATGACCCGATGCGAATAAGTTTCATCCAGCAGCAGACAATAGCTACATTTGCTTCGTTCGAACAAGATTGCGAATGGAATTTGTATGGATGCGTATTGTGGGCACTTAAACATTACACAGAAAAGTCTTTCTTGTATTTGCGGTGGGATGTATGTAGAGAATTAATTGAAGATCGCGACAACCTGCTTCTCGTAACAATTTGATAATTGCGTGGAAGCATTGTTCGTCAATTTCGCGTTGATTCGTGGTGTCAGACTAGGTGCGGAATCACTATAAGCTAGACCAGGGCTGGGCAAATCTTTTCATAGTCGGGTCACATTGCGGAATAAAAATTTGATCGCGGGCACAATAATTTCAAATAATGCCGGCCATCTAGCCTCCCGAAATGAAGATTTCAAAAAATGTTTATGCATTTTTACCAGAGGTTTTCTTTCTGTAAACGGGTAATGTAAAAAATGAACTTCCCGAAACCTAACACTATCATGAAGCTCGCGGGTCGGATAGAATGCTACGGCGGGCCCCTTTTGCCTAGGCCTGAGCCTATAGATGAAAAACTATATATAAAATATTTATCATTGTAATAGAATTGGTTCTGTCAATAATTTGTGACCTAGTAAAATGTAGACATCACACCCTTGGTATTGACTGCACCAGCATATTCGTGTGGCTTGAGTATAATTTAAATCCAAATGAATGTGGGTGTCTCGTGTCTTTGTTAATTAACATTAAATGCTTGTTAAACGAACAAAAGCCTAATTGCAAGTCGCATTGTTGTATTCCACTTGTTTTTCTATAAAACCAACACAAGCTGATGTTTCATGCTGTAAATGATCTGATAATTATTATTGAAACTTGCAAAAGATTTAGACGATGTTATACATATTACTATTTTGTATTTATATTTATTTAGATTTCCTTATGAAATTACCTAGAAAAGTTGGCAGGTTTCAAGCGAAGGTAGATAAAAGTGTTAAAAAACGTTGATGCTCGGGTTATTGACACGTTCTTAGTCGGTGCTGGTCCTGGTAGGTAGAACCATTTGCTGAAGACCATTTGCACCGGCCGTAGAAGTGACTCGACTTACATTATTACGTTCGCGTTTGTTTTCTCTCCAGTTTATATAAAGTGCATTTCCAGGTAAGCATTACCTGTCCAGGTATCAGGTAGAAAGAAAGAAGGATGCTTACGTAGTGAACAATAGAAGCTGGAGGATGAAGTGAACTTGCAATATGCATGCATTCTAGATACATATTCATTGGTTTACTGACTATTGTGATAAAACAAAGTAGTTATAATCCAATAAGGAAGTGCATGTAACAAGATTTTTTTCTCGCACCAATGGCATTCCTTACAATCACTTAATTTTTATTAATACCGTTTTAGTTTGTAAATTTGATCAAAACTTTTATATCGAACAGTAAAAGTCAAGGTTAGAGAAATAACATGCAGTTAAGAACAAATCTAATTCTATGTTTCTTTGTCCACAGATTGCGGCTTCGATGCGGGCTGTATCAAATGCGGTCTCGTCGGATGTCTCAAGTGTTCCGACTTCTTGACATACCCAAGTCGGAAATGCGTCCCGAAATGTCCCCATGGCTATCGCTCGCAATGGAGCAACTATGCGGATTACATGGGCCGAATCTGCGTTTACCGAGGCAGTTTTCTGGGACTTTCCAACGAAGCATTAACAGTGCTTACAGGTGTCCTCAGCGGTACGGCTCTTTGCGTAGTCATTGTCGCCTGCGCTCTTGTCTACATGCAATACCGACGAAAACATCTCCTCAATACTAGTGAACTCGGCAGCGACGTCGATGATACCCCTGAGCGCAAAGAATTTCTCAAACAATTGGAAATCCTTCGTCCCTACGCTCATACCTTCCTTGAAATTCTTAACGACTCCCGCCGACAACTACGAGAATCACATCGGGATGGTGATCATTCTGCGATTGCCGTTTACAGACCCATAATACGCGATCTTGCCAAAATTTTGCTTCTTCTCAATCGTCCTACTGAACAGCTAGGAGTACCTGACGACTGGGAACATCTCTTCGCCTGGGGTGAGAAGACTCTCAAACGATGTAAAAGAATGAGCGAGATCTCACAACCTCAAGTCGCCCAGCTGATTAATTTTCTTCAAACACCTTTAGAACCAGAACCACGAACAGGTACCACTATGTCCACATTCAAACCAGAACAACCCTATGGGTCTACTACTAGTTTACAACATGCTACTATCAAAACGCTCAATGAGAACTTCGACAATGGACTGAACCCACAATGGAAGTTCGATTATAATATGATTAATAGTAATTCGCAGTTTAATCCGATTCTTTGGCGCAATAGCAAGGAGAGTTTGCAGAATCAGTCGTATTTTTTGGATGACGACTTCTGCCAGTTGGGGTTTCGCCCGCAGGATGAGATTACGACTGAATTGTGATGCATTTAACGTAGTAGTGGAGCAAATGCAAATGATTTTTTTTTGTATATAGTAATTCGTTCATTCAATCACACAACCCAGATGCTCGAGCATAAAAATGTTATTTTAAGCAATTTCATTTAGTATTATGTGCTAGTCAATTTTTCTACCACTAAATAGTATACTATCTTTTAGTTCTTCATGTGTATATATGTATTATGTATTTATATTGTTTTTGTAAGGCACTTTTAGGTCATACTGTATTGTAATAATAATGTACGTATTTATAAGTTGTTTTATATATTTAAATTACGTCGATTTTAATAAACAGGTTGTAATTTATATATTTAATTTAAATAAACAAACCCTTATTATCTGAATAAATAACAACTGTAGGCATGGTTATTGTAACAACTGTAGTTTAAATATCGAATATTTTTCAAGTTGCGTGTCAATTACAAAACTTTTCTCTTTAATTTGGTTTCTTTTATGAATTTCACTATATGTATAATCAATTATTTTTTCCGTGCTGTTCATTACTTAATCAACAATACTGTCATTAAATCCAGCTGTATTGACCCCATAAGAACGTAAAATACATCATTGCAACGTCGATTTCAGCTAATTACATTTTATACATGACAGAGCCAAAGATGATACTCCTTACCATCGTAAAAGGGCTAAGTACACAAGTTTCATATTTTCGTTATCAATTAATGTTCACTTAAACATTTCTCCCATACTAATAATAATCCCAGAGAAACATATTATACGTCTACAAAAAGGAAATTAAATACAAAGTCATCTTGCATAAAATTGGATTAAGTCCTAATTAAAGTTTCAAATACTCTTATCTCAGAACCTAATTGTCCCACAGAAACCTATTATATATCATGAGAAAGGAGATTAAATTGCTATCTCGCTGCATAGGGTAGAAATTAAAGGTCAAGCATGATACTTTCTACAACTTTACTTGTTTTTCTACAAATTGTTTCTTTTTTAACTCTGGACATATTTGCCCCACTGGAATTTAATATGGTTATATGGTTGAAGAGCCATTAACTTCTCTTCCAGAAGATAACTCTTAATTCCAGGAAAAAGGCATAAATTAAGGGCTAAACATAACATTTTTTAAATGTCACATGAATTTTAAGTTTCAAATACTCATTACTCAAAAACTAATTATCCCACATAAATCTAAATCGCATCAATAGAAAGTGCATTAATTTTTTTTAAGATAAACTCTAGAATTATTCTCATAACGTGCCAGAAATGGTTTAAATTAAGGGCTAAACACTATAGTAGTGAAATTTTTTCTCGTTTTTATAGGATTCAAACAACCATAATTCCTAAACTAATTATCCCACAGAATCCTAATGTACATCGTTCGAAAGCTCATTAAATTCTCTTCCAGAAAAACTCCAGGTTGATCGCGATATCTTACGAGAAAGGACCTAAGTTAGAGTCAAAATGCCTTATTTTCCTTATGGTTTTGACATGTATCTCATCATTCAATCAGCAATAACTTTTGAACAAATTAACGAATTTTAATGAGTTAGGGATCGTAAGGTTTCCCTATAGACCCTTTAGAAAAGGGCCAAAATCGGCGATAAACGTCACATTTTTCGAATGTTTTAAATGTTGTTTCATTTTCGGAAAGAACTCTTCTTCGTAATTACAAATCTGCAGTCAGTTTTATTCTGGCCCGTTTGGTTCGAGAGATATAGCGCTTCAAATTTTTTCAAAAAATGGCCACAATTACTTCCTCTTTACGTTGCGTAAAAAAGGGAACTAACTTTGGTTTAAAAACAGCGTCTTTACTTTAAAAATGGGTCGATGGCGAAAATAGAAACTAATTTTCTGGCATTACTCCTCACACCTTATGTGATCCTGATCAAAAATCCGAAATTGTCTTTGTACTCGATTTTACTGGAGTTTTCTGGAGTGAATTATCTGATCGCCCTTTCAATCAGTTTTTTGCTGAAAATTATATTTTTAGTTTAGGTGCGACTTGCGTCCTTTTCAACAAGGTTCTTGGAATAATTGAATGGATTGTTATAAAAGGGAATTTAATTGGCTTTCTAATAATATTAAGCCTATTATGTTAATCTTAACTAATTAGTTATAGCTGTTTAAATGATTGAAAACGTAGTTAACAGTAATGGATTTTTTCTTTTCTTTATTCCCTAATTAGCTTTATTCAGGTCCGTGAAGAAAAAAAACCGATTCATTTGTAAAGTATTTTTATTGTACAACAAAGGCTCTGTGTTCCTTTCGTAACAATCCTTATTGATGTAATATTACTTGACAAAATTAAAATAATTATATTTTATTGGTGAATTTCTTAATTGGACCAATTTACTTTTTTGATTGTTACATATATATATACAGATACACTCATTTAATATTTGTTGCAATATATCTTTGAGAATTCAATATTTTTAAACATATGAAACTATATCAATTAATAAATATATTTAAGTCTTTCAAATATCAGTTCTAGTAAAATTTTGATAGAATGCTGAATATAATTGCAAGTCATAAATTACATGCAATAAAACCTGTAAATATTACCAAGAATTAAACTATAATAATTACAAAATAGTACATTTAGAACATTGATTGTCAAGATTACTTGAAATTAATGAAAATATATCAGTCATTATCCTTCAAGAAAGAATATGGACAGGTTGCGGCCTTTAAATGTTTGGTAGGTATACGAGATCCCAATGGTTCAAAATATAGTTCGTTTTGCTTGTGACGTTTGGGAAATTCACGTTCATGTTCTACTTTTGTTCGAGCCATATTACGTAAAACTGGTGCATAGTCAAGCTGAAACGCTTTACGATTTAGTCGCATGTGCAATGGTAACCCCTCGAAGAAAGCTTCATTGCAGCTTTTCTGTCGATTTAACAATCTAGAAAAATGAAACAATTACTTACAATTTAACACAAACAACGACACATTACTACTTAAATTGATATAAATCACGGTTAAATTTAATTTAATAACATACTTGGGATTGGGTGTAGTTGGTCTTCCAAAATTCCATGCTCCAGGTTCTTTTCCATCCAGTACTCTTCTTCCATCAGCTTCAAGTAAATACTGTTGAATATCTTCTTGGTCTGCTTGCATGAACTGTTCATTTGGAAAGTCCCAAGAAGAACATTTTTCTGTGTATTTATTCCGACGGCTATTCATTACGTCGTAAGAAGAAAGAGTATCATAAAAACTTGACAAATTCGCTAATTTCTTCCTTTCATCTACTGCAACCTCTGCTTCGCCTTTTTCTTCACCTTGAATTTCGAGCCGTAGGACGTTTGAAATATTCCACCATAAGGTTGTTGCATCAATCGGTATAGGAAATAATTGATTTGGACCATAAATCATGGCACTTAGAATAGCATTGCGATGAATCCGAGCGTCCAGAGTGATTGACGAAGCTGCACCAGTCTGTGACTCTAAAAATAATCCATCCTGAAAGTCTTCATATTCACCTTCCTCGAGAACGCTAGCATGTTGATTGCACCATGTATTTAATTCACGTCGAAAAATGGAATCGCCTCCTGACTGCAACCAAAATTGTAACTGAAGTGTAGTACGACGTGCATCTCCGTGAAAATAATACAGCATTTGTCTTAAACTCGCAGGATCCACATGTAATCCTTCTACGAGACACATAATCTGGAAATAAGTGGCTAAAACGCCTCCCGAACTTGGGAAAAACGTGAGTACTGGATATGTTTCGACATATTTTTCCAAATGTGGGACATTAGTATCCGTAGTGACCATTATCACGGGTCTTTTAGAAAGAATCAAAAGCGAATTCAGACCTCGAATAAATCCTTCATCCTCTTCAAAAATCAAATCGGCATCTTCAATCAACAGAAGACACATCTTAGTTTTATTGTTCTTGGAAGCACTCACTTGATGAGATTGGGTAGCTTCCATCAATTGTTTCTCAAGATGCTTGCGGCTTCGTTTACAGCTAGCATTCATTTCTAAAATTTTGATTTGCAGTTCCTCAGCAATTGCATACACAGCCGATGTCTTTCCAGTACCAGAAAGTCCTCGAAGAAGTATGCATTTCACAGGTGCATCAGATAAGTCATCGAAATCGCCAGATCCTTCGGTTTCGACATAGCGCACCCAATCGAGCAGCCAATCTTTTAATTGATTTATCATTCGTGCATTAGTTAAAATATGAGCGCTGCATGTCGGCTTGTACTTTTCAGTCCAAAGTGTACTCTCTACGTTCTGAGTTTGTACCATAGGAAGAAACTGTTTCTTAAGAAATTCCAGCGATGATGTGCTTGATGAACTCTGCGAATTTTCAAAGACTGGAATTGTGTAGTTATATCCGTTGCGTTCGCGCATCATCTTGAAGCAACGATACACAGGATAATGTGGCACACCTGCCTTGATACGCTGAAACTCTGTGTTCAAATTCTCACGTTTCTTTGGTATTAGTGGTTCTAGTTTTGGACTGGAAACTAGTTGAGTGTTAAAGCCTTGCCAGGTTCTTCCAGCAAGAAGGTCATCAAGTTTGACTTGTTGAAATTCAGCCCAAGATGCCAGAGTTGCTTCGATGGGGACTTTATATACAAATCTACTCATAGCTGAGGGTTCAATTGGCGTGGTGACAGGTTTTACTTGGGTGCAATGTATTGGGCTAGCAATCTTCTCCGGTTTACTTCTAAAATTCAGATGGCAAAGATATTAATATATACGCAACAATGATCTTATAAACTGTAAATATAATTACAATATAACTTACTTCTGCTTTGGTTCTTTGATCACTGATATTATTTTTATATCAGCAGATTTTTCTTTGGACTTTACAACTTGCGTCTTCTTTTCCGATTTCGATTGCATTGCCTGTGCGAAGATCGGAGCCAGTTTAACATTCTTTACAGAACTTGAAGTCATTGATGGTTCTTGTGATTTTTGAGGTTTTATCAAAGTGTTTGATTTGGGTGCTCTGCCTTTTTTCTTAATCCGCTCAGATTGTCCACTTTCTTCAGACCTTATTGCTATTACTGTTTCTTCAGGCTCCTTTAAACTTTCTGCTTCCACAGATTTGCTTATTGGTATAGCCTTCATAAATATTTTTGATGTTCCTGCTTTCTCAGTGGACCTAGGTGGTCTACCCCGCTTTTTAATTGATTTGGAATTTGTTACAGTCACATCTTCAGCAGTTTTTGTACTTTTCAATAATCTCGTCGATTTCCTTCTTGTCTCCTCTGGTTTTGCACATAACTCACTTTTATTAGCCTGTGACCCATACCAAGTAGATAGAGATTCAGGTTCAAAATCTGAATCGTTTAAACATATAACATCAGAAGATGTTGATTTATTCTTTAAAGGGGTATTTTCTTGTTTTACAATTGTTGCACTTTTGCACTTTCCCTCACGCTTAACAGGAAGTGTCTTATTCTTTTTCCTACTGGATTTGCCATCTTTTTTTTCATTTAAACAAAAAAGTGAAGACAATTTTACATGTGCTTTAGAAGTACTTGGATATTCCTCTGCATCTATAACAATTTCCCCAATGGTATTTGAGCTTTCTTCAGATATGAGATCTTTTGAAAAATACTTTTTTATTTTACACGCTACTGAAGGTGTCTCTGGTAAGTTTTTAATAATACTAGGGCTTGAATTTGGAATTTTTTTCAGAGTAACTGGACTCTTCTTAACATTAAAAATATCAAAGCTTCTTTCAGGTTTATTCTTCTCCATAGATGTATTTCCATTCCCAATAACAGTTTCTATTCTATCTTCATTTTCTTCTCTATCAATTCCAACTTCACCAGGCTTTTCATTTATATCATTTGTGTCTTGAATATATAAAGAGTCGGTATCATATTCTGATTTTGCAGGTTTTACAATTTTGCGACGTGGATAATTTCTCTTTCCAACAGCCACATGCTTTGTCCCAGAAGAGAACACATAATCCTTATCATCCAGATCTCGTTTCACACCTCTTTTACTGGAACCAGAATCACTTTCATTGGACCTTCGAGGTTTCTGTTGATTATGTTTTGATTTATTCACCGGTGAAAGAGGAACTCGTTTTCCACGCGATGACTTCGTTCTATTACCAGTAGTCGTTTTACCTTTAGGAGTAATATTTTCTTCACTAATTACAGGAGTTTCAAGTGCCACTGTCTTCTTATATTTTGCTTCCATTTGTGATCTATTAAATATACTAAATAAGGGTATATCTTCACATAATGACGATGAGTCAATTGTTTTATTCGAACTGGATTTAACATTTTGGCTAGTGGGCGAAGACATTGTTTATAATTACAATTGACTCACATTTGTTATGATGTTCAGAGAAGAGTTTTTCAAACACTTCTTAACTTGCGCGGGATGCGTTTAATTTAAGGTTATATGAAGTTGTTTCCTCACTAGTGCCTACCAACAGAAGAAAACAAATGCTACTGTTATTTAAATTAGATCATTTATTTATTAACTTATATACTCAGAACCTAAACATTTGTTTTTGTATTATAGTTGCATTTATAAAATATTAATTTGTCTTTAAGGTTTCTAAATACATTTTTAAAAATGTATCTAAAACAGAATATTTGCATCAGGAAAGAGAGAAGAGAGTTAAAGGTTTATAAAATTGCCGGAGGAAATAACGGTTATAAAAAAATAACATCCAACATTTTTATTTATTTTTTGAGAAATATAATATAGATGGAGATACCAAGAAAATATGTCACTGCTTGAAACACTTTTTCATTTTTTACTTAAATATTCCACACAATCTCAGAACAAGTATAATATACTTGATACTTATTCTGCGAACACAAATAAAGAACAAAATCTTTCAAATTTATATTTATTACATTCAAAGAAATATACCCTATTTTTCCTAATTACCAAGAATTAATTATGTGCTTGCATGAAGATATATAAATTACAATGTAATATAATTATTGTTTAAAATGATGGAAAATGACTTCAATCCATTGATGGTTATACAAAGCATGCATGAATTTTATATAAAAATGCTATATTAACTTTTCATTCATCTTCCTTAATTCATTTTCTAGATTGCTTTAAATTGGTTTCTGAAAATACCTGTATATCCTCGACAGAATAAATACTTCAGTCAAGATATAAACTGCATGTCGATTAGATTATATATTATACATATACCGAATTGAAATTTGTTTCAAGCAGCTAAATGAATTTTAATAATATGAAAGCATAAATCTTACCTTGATAAAATACCTAATGAAACATATCTTACAGCATAGTTTCACTATTTGTCCAGAGATAAAAGAAATTGCTTCTTATGGATCAAGGAATCATGCATTGAGTTCATTGTGATTCACTCTGTAATATTTGAAGAAAATAATTATTATTAGAAAGAATATATAGTTAATTATGAGGATTTTTATAAAAGAGACAGTAAGATATATACATACTTACAATGAACAATATAATGTAATGACAGGAATGAAGCAGCGGCCATTTTGTACATGACGATGGCGGTAATTTCAAAAAACAAGCAAGAAAAGAATGTTTTTCAATTTTTTTAATTGTGTCATTGCATTTAAAACCATAACTTTAATAAATAAATTATGCATTAATTTGATATATGTGCATTAGTATATTTTAATAGTCAGGACCAGATTATCCCAAACACTTAGTTAAAATGAGTGAACAATGATACAAAACGAAACATGTATGTTATGAGCTATTTGAGTATATTGAATTAATGAACATAAATTACAGTAAAGATTATTTACCTAAAAATGCTTAGTTGCTAACACTGCAAATGCATGCATTGCACATGAGATTTATGATTATTTCCAACCTGGGCTCTAGATAAAAACAATATTTTGGGGTCCTATATCCCTGAATACTCCTACACCGAAAGGTGAACATAACATGCTCTTCAAACCTTGTAATTTAAATTTGTCATGGGATATGGCACCTGATGGGGCCTCCAAGCCGTGGTGCCCAAGGCAACTGTCTAGTTTGCCTATTGGTTTTCCGGCATTCTTAATGGTTGTATTAAAGTTGATTCTCAATTTACCTCACTCAAATAATTGCGTTTTTGCAATTTTTCAAACTCTTTTTGAGATATGATTAAGCTCACCTGAATCTCAATGCACAAAAATAGCAGCAGGTGTGCCTTGACTAAAAGGAAAAGTGAGACAATGTCATCCCATGCAGATCGGTTTTTTCAAAAATCGATCCGGTTCGATGGACCATGAGTGTTTTCTTCCATAAAAATTACTAACATATTTATTTAAATTTATTGCAATAAGCAAAATTCCAGTCTTCCTTTAAAAATATATTTTAACAACATTTCACCTACCATAATAAAATTAACTTTATTTACAAAATCTCAATAATATTCCAAATTTAACAAGTCAAATGAATTATATTAACTATTTTTATGTAAAAAGACAATATGACATGTATTGCACAGCGACCATCCCATAAATCAATTAATTAACATTATGATGGTCCACTACAAGCAGACGATGGCGTATCATCATCAAGCTTTTTCTTTACTGAGACAGCATGATATACCGTGTAAGGTTTCTTGAGCATCTGGTGTATACCATGCCTACAATCAATTGCAATACCTGTGTCTTTGTTTTCTAAATATTTCTGAACGAACAAGCAGTTCAGATCATGAATATCAGGATGATTTAAATATTCTTTTATTCCCATCCACCTGCAGTCTACAATTTCGCGCTCGCATTTCTTCATATCAGTTGAAAGAGGTTTTAAACTAACGACTGTGTACAAATCGGAGCACCCATATTGTCCTCCGTGTCCATGCCGAAATGCCAAGACACTGCGGAATTCTGTATGAATGTTCGTTTCTTCATAAACTTCTCGTATAGCAGCGTCGACGAAATTTTCTCCTGCACAAAAGGTAATTTTTTGTTTGGTAATTAAATTTAGTATAATAAAAACCAACTAATGGGTTGGAATTCTTACCAGGCTCAACATATCCACCTGGCAACTTCCAATGTGGTCTGTCTATGTATTTCTCAGCAACGACCAAAACCTCATCGGCGTCGTTTACAACCACAGCCCCAACTCCTACCATGGTATGAGCATAAGGTGGTACATTGCTGGTTTCATTCGTTGGCAACCATTTAAATAACATCACATAGTTTTCTTGTGCATGATGGAACTTAAACCCATGCTATAGAAAGAAATCAAATCAATAGTAATAGAACTAAGGTTTAAATCAAATATAAATGTTCATAAGTAGGAATTTAAATAACAATAATCTATGGCTTAATAACATACTTGGACTAATATTGGTACCCAATTAGTTTGAGCTAAATGCACTTTGAACCAAATGCCCCGCTTGTTCTTTTCACTCCAGAGATTCATTGTATCTGCAAATTATAACCTTTTAATATTGCGTTTATAACCATACACATAGTATACTTTTCAGCACCAATTCAAAGCTTTGCTGTGAAGGTAAATCCTCCCTGGAGGAATCCACAATGATACCATTGAATCGATCTGACTTCCCAGTGAATACAATTAAGGGCTCCATGTTTCTTGCTTGAGCTAAGAACCTACATGAACTGTGCCTATAACAAGACAATATACATAGAAGCAAAATTCTTGATTCATGTGATTGATATATACTTTCGTTGATTATGAATTTGGCGACTTGTTGAGGCTTGTTGTTGCCTACTGAGGGTATTGTTATTCGTTTTTGCGTTGACATGAAGCAGTGACGGTGACAACAAAACACATTTCCTGCTGTGGGAACGAATGACATTGAGCATTTTCGAGGAAGCACATTGATTACGACACAGCGGAGACTAGTCGTAGCGTGAGGCGTTGAGTTCATAGTCGATTTGCTTGTAATCAGATACAGGACAATTAATTGAGAGAGTGACCAATTACCATGGAGTCATGTCGCAGCAAACCACTATTTGAATACTTAAGTTATGAAAGGATTTATAAACATCATGATATATGTTTGGATAGCTCATGTTACCGATATAACACTAAACAGCTAATGATTACATTATTATGAATATACGCGTACTACGCAGGTAATTCTTATATTTATTATGCTTTGAAGATAGACATTTTCAAAGCAAGTTTGTTTTTATTTGTTTAGATATGGTAGGGGTTAGTACTTCTTCTACGCTTCGAAAGAATCAATTACATATTTAATTTGATAATTGCAAGGATTTTAACGAATCTGTTTACATAATTTAAATGTCCTTGGCTGATCCCACTCGGTTGATGGAGGACCCGCGTGACTGGCCGGCGCCGTGGTGACCAATACGCTTCACAGTTTTCGTCTCCTGTTGATGCTCTTCAAACTGTTTTCAAACGACGGCGACATTCAAATGTGTCGTCGTTTATATTTAGATATTTCGCCGTCGGTGGGGATGCGGCAGCAGGGGCTTCAAGTGCCTTTAAATGCGAGCTTTGCTGCTTTACACACATGGTTTAACATTTCAAGAAAGGAAAAAAAATGTAGGCATTCAAGGGCAATCAATAAATCGCGCCGAATCACCACTACGCAGAGCGCGACATCCATGCGACGTCGCTCGCCATGTCATCGGTAACGGCGTGGAAATTGAACTTTTCTTCGATACAAACAAGCGTTAAAGTGTTGTTATCGCACGAAGTGTTTGTTAGTCAGTTCGCATCATTGATAAAGTTCGTCTAATCGTGTTCCCTCTCGCTTCATGCTCGCCTCGCGTTATATCATAAAACTTTCTCGCTACTTTGCGCCTCCACCACCGCGTGCAAAGGGTTGCGTGGACGCTGGACGTCGCGACGCCACCGATTTAACCTAGAGGCCCTAATGTCTAAGCAATGACCTCTGTCACGAGTAGACATCTAATTTTAATTTGGTTTTAACAAAATCAGTATGGGTTAATTGCAATTAAGAAATTAATTTCTAATGCCAATTGGTTTTAGTTAAAGTGTTAAATCGTCAAGATGTTGATCTAGTGAAGATGTGACGGGTATTCGGTGATATTTTGGGGAAGGGAAACGAATGAACCATAATAGCCACCGGCCAAAATCAATAAATATTAATTCATACACACTTCTACTGACAATATTCGGAAATAATGACAATGGAGACGGAAAATTCGAGTCCAAACAATTCAAAACTTAGCCAAAAGAAAAGTATCAAGAAGCTGTTGCTCCCCACGAAGAACCCAAACAAAGTTGGGATTGTTATTACCAGAGCACAAAGTACTATCCGTAGGAAGAAACCAAATGATGATGAGGCTCATCTTCCCAAGAGTCCTATCATTGTCTCTCGTAGGCCACTTAGTCTGGATGTGTCAAATATTAGCCCTACACATTCAGAAAGTGGATGTAGTCAGAATCCATCACCTTTAGCTTGCAGACCATTTTTATCACCTGACTTGGAAAGCAATCGTTTGCAGGTATTTATGATAGTTGTAAATATATGATTTGTATATAATATTCAAGTATTACTTAATTCATTAATATTTTAGGTAATAAATGGGGACTATGGTGGTTCTTTCAATCAATTAAGAAGATGCAGCAGTGTGGAAGACACAAGTATACGAACTGAAGCCTCACTCATTGAAGAAAGCAAGCTCTCTGAAAGGAGTATGTCTCATGATACACTTCTTAAAGATGGCTCCAGTGTTCAACAAGCACCATCCAGTGCTAACAGTCTAGCGCGCAAGGCATTGATGGCTGCACAGGTGTTGCACTTGATCCCAACTACAAAGGCAAGACAGAGGAACTTCCTGCAGGGTAGAATAGGCACTAACGCGTTGCTAGGAAGCAAAGAATTGGAGAAGACACTACCACGACGCGAAGTGCACATATTTGTTGGCACTTGGAACATGAATGGGCAAACACCGCCCAGGTAAGTGAGTTTCCTTGCATTTTTTTCTTCTCGTCAATTTCCAAAAACACGTTTCTAAATATTGAATGTTGCAGGGAACTTAATGACTTTGTCCTGCCAATCAGTATGGAGCATGTGCCAGACATTCTAGTATTCGGTACACAGGAGTCTTGCTCCGAAAAATTTGAATGGGAAGCTAGTCTCCAGGAAACAATCGGACCAACACATGTGCTCTTCCATTCGGTGTCTTTGGGCACGCTGCATCTTGTCATATTTCTACGGCGTGATCTTATATGGTATGCATCGATTGCAGAAGATTCCAGCATCTCGGTGCGTCCAGGCGTGGCTTTCAAGACGAAGGGTGCTGTCGCATCTGCATTCATGCTCTTCGGTACATCGTTTCTCTTCGTGAACACGCACTTGACAGCACACCAGGAGAAAGTCAAAGAGCGCGTTTCCGACGTGAAAAAAATTGTACAGTCGTTAGACTTACCCAAAAGCATTCCTTGTAAGAATAAGAGTAAAGACGTAACACAGAACTTTGATTACGTATTCTGGAACGGAGATCTCAATTTTCGGCTAGCGACGCCACGCAAAAATGTGCTCGAGTGGCTGTCCCACACTAGCTTCCCGTTGCCTGCACATCTTCCACACGGCTACATGCATCATGACCAACTTTGTTCAGTATTAACCGATGGGGCCGCATTTAGGGGCTTTATGGAGGCGAATATTACATTTCCGCCGACTTATAAGGTAATGCGGTATATAATGATTCATTGATGGTGATATACATACATTACTTTCATTTTAGTATGATCCGGGCACGCAAAACTTCGATACCTCCTCTAAACAAAGAGCACCTGCATATACAGATCGGATATTGTTTAAACATCGGCAAACAAGACGATTGAGCACCCAACCGGATACACCACCTATCACATGCGTGGATTATGATTCGGTGCCATCGATCACAACTTCTGACCATAAGCCAGTTTGGGGTGTTTTCAAAGCACATGTGAGACCTGGGATTGACACGTATGTACCAGGAGCCAATTATCCTGATTTTCTTAATATGTACGTGGTGATTATATTTTTTTATCCATTTATTCGCACAACCTTTTTGACACTAGTTTTTGCTTCATTTTCATATTTTGATTTTTGTGTTTTCTTTTGAGTCAAATTTGCAGTTTAATTAACTCGTAACATCTTTTGTCTGTTTTAGAATGCCTTTAAACGCGGGGCTTTTCAACCGGGAAGTTTACCTTGAAGGTATTAGGAGGCGAGCAATGGCACATAACTCAAAAGATGAGAATTTGGTATGTAACTTGCAATAAAACAAGAAAGTATTATTATCGCACCAACTCTACACAACAACTCAAATCTATTCAACAACAATCTGCGTTGGAAAAGCTCAAAGTTATTATTAATTAGGAGGTGTAAAGTACTATAATCACTCAGTCAGCCATTGATTGTTATAGTACATTTTCTTCAGGGTACATAAACCAAAGACAACCAAATATTATTTAGGAACTAAAGTGCAAAGATTTTAATTTAGTGTAGTCATACGATTCTAGTCAAGAGTTTTAAAAATAATCTATGAAATGGAATCTAGTCAGTTTTTTTATTAGATACGATTTGAAGCTCATATATTTTTGTTATGACTTTTAAAAATATGAATAGTTTGTTTAGGTATTTTTGATGAAGTGATCTATAATGAGGACAAGAATATAGTATCAGAATGATATTGCGTTAGGTATGATTTTCGTCAGAAATTGTTGATTTGTTGATTCAGATCGTGAAGTCAAAGCAGCACCTCATTCTGATACTGAAATTCATATATTTTCCAGATCATACGTCTAGTATTTTAGCTTAAATTTATTATCGTATTCAAGATTTCATTTAGTTTAACTGAATAATTAAATATTTTTATTGAAGTAATTTCAATTACTTAAGCCGATCTTTCATGAGTCCAATTGTCAATAATATGGTTGTGGATATAGACTTAACTTACAGAATTTATAATTACGACAATGTAAGCAGAGAATTTTTAAATGTTAAACATTAAGAACATGAAATGTGTGATTGATGTGACCTACTCCCATGACTGTGTTAGATGTATGCCTTATAAACTCAAATTTAATGAGACATACTTAAATCTTTACAAAATCTTGTTAAATGTTGTTAATCATACAATTACTTCTAACTCCGTCTGTAATCTATACGTCGACACTTGTGAGTGTATTTATTAAGCATATAATACAACTTTAAGGCTGATTCTTGCATACTCACAGCAATCAATACCAGACAGCCAATTTTATATGATATAAGAAAATGCCCAAATAATAATATAATTAATACAAGAAAAGCATACCTATGCACAAACACAAATTGCTTACTTCGTAAGCAATGTTAACTATGACGTTTTCTATCATTGGAAATATCAGTTACTTGGGACTTATACATTGATCAATTGAATATCAATATGTAAAATGCAATCACCACAAATTAACTTAACATAAACTTATACTATTGTTCTATATGATAAAAATGAACACTCACACACAACAGACTCTTTGAAACAATATAAACTTAATTACCTCATTGGTTTAAATTAAGGTGATTAACCGTTGTGCCTCCTGACTGTATATATTTCTATTTGTAATTAGAATCGGAGAAAAATGACAAAGATTTAACTTTTTGAACTTAAAGCTAACTAAACTGTTAAATTTAAGCTTGAGAATGCCTTCCAAAGTTCCAAAGAAATGTTATTATTGTACGATAAATGTTTATCATAAATATATTTCCTTTTGCAATTGTTTCATATTGAAGGATAACCCACATCCACTAAATCCCTATCCTGTGAAGCGTTTGAAAAACAAGAGCAGTCAGAAGCAGTCGACGAAAGCACATGGGAAGTGGAAATTTGGCTACAAAAAATATAAGTATTTAATATCCTTGTATCATGCAGCTGCATCATGAAACTTTTATTATTAGATTATTGGTTTTAAATTTCATTGTGATATTAACGTTTGTATATATTATTTATATTAGTTTTGTTGTGTACCATATAAAAATACCTTTGATAAGTTTTATTAATGAAACCATTTGGGAAACAAATGAAAATTACTATTATTTGTGTGTTTCATTATTTAATAGTATACAAATATACTATTGTTTGTTATAGCTGTTGATTTTGCTTTCATTAGAGGGTTAGCCCTTCAAAAACTGCCCAATTTCATTTCCCCCTGTTATTAAATCCAGTATTATTTATTCCATATAAACGTAGAATACATTATTGTAAAGCCGATTAAATTCTATTCTCCTGGACTGAGTCCGGGGATGATTCTTCTATTAAATTAAATTCTCTAAGAAGAAAAACAAGGTCACTGTCTTATCTCTTAGTAAAAATGCGCCTAACCATAGTAAAAGGGCACGAATTAAGGGTTCAATTCATGATCTTTACCTATTTATACTTTGTTTAAATGTTATTTGTTTTTGCTAAAATTTCTATCGTGAGGGATAAGGCAGAATTTAAGGGGCAAACATTAACTTCTAAAACTTATCTTGAATTTTTTAAACTTGTTTCATTTTAACTCCGTACATAATTCTTCCATTGAAATCTAGTTTAGATGGTTAGAAAGGCAATTAAATTCTCTTTCACAAGAACTACAAGGTAAACTCCCTAACCCAAGAAAAAAGGCTAAACGTAACATTTTCTAAAATGTTACTTGTATTTTATGTTTCAAATACCCCTAACTCTAAAACAAATGATCCCACATAAATCTTTAAGATGCATTTAAGTATTACATTTAAATGCACGGAAAAGAGCTTAAATTATAAGCTAGACATAATAGTAGTGATACTTTCTTGTGTTTTATAGCATTCAATCATCCATAACTCTTGAACGAATTATTTTATAGGAATCTCATATACACCGATTGAAAGCTTATTAAATTTTCTTCCAGAAATTCAAAATTGATTGTTATATCTAACGGAAAAAGGTCTAACTGAGAGCCAAAATGCCTTGTTTACATTATTATTTGACGTGTTTTTTATCACTCAAACAGCAATAATTTCTGAATTAATTATCATACTTTGATGAGTTAAGGATCGTTAAAAAGTCAATTAAATTCCGTATAAAATGATGCTTATGGTGGCTCTTTACACCCTCTAGAAAAAGGCCAAATTCCGCTGCAAACTAAAAATTTCAATATTTTTCAAATAATTTTATAATTTATTTTATTTTCTGGAAGAATTCTTCATCCTAATTATAAATCTGTAATTAATTTTGTTTTAACCTTTTTGGTTCGGGAGATATAGTTTTTCAAAGTTCTTTATTTTTGCGTTAAAAATAAGAACTAACTTTGGTTTAAAAATCGTAACTAATTTTTTGGCATTACTCCTCACACTTGCTGTGATCCTGATACAAAATCCAAAATTTTTACTTTAAAATAAGCAATTACAGGGCGTTCTAGAAAATCGTTGCAAACTTTCGAGCTTATTATCCAGAAAACGGCAAGTGCTAGGGAAAAATGACTCTCAGCGTTGGAAAGAAAAACCAGATTAGTTGATAAAAAATAATTTTCACTCGCACAAAGACAATTTTGAATTTTGTATCAGGATCGCAGAAGATGTAAGGAGTAATGCCAGAAAAATAGTTTCAATTTTCGTCATCGACTCATTTTCAAAGTAATGACCCTGTTTTTAAAGCAAAGTTAGCTCCAATTTTTTGCTAAGTAAAGAGAGCACTATTATCTTTAGTTTTTGCAAAACTTTGAAAGGCTATATCTGACGTACCATAAAAGCAAGAGGGGAAACTAATTGCTGATTTGTAATTACTTTACTTTGGGAGCCGATTGTGTTTCTGTTTGAAAAAGTCTATAGAACCACCATAAGCACCATTTTAAGTGAAATTTAATTGGCTTTCTAACAATCAATATCTTATTAAAATTCGTTAATTAGTTTAGATGTGATTGCTGATTGAATAACATGTAAAAAACATGTCAAAACAATAATGTTTTGGCTCTAATTCAGACCCTTTCCCGAGATCAATCTAAAAATCTTCTAGAAGAGAATTGAATGGGTTTTCAAACGATGCATTTTAGATTTCAGTTTGGTAATAAGTTCAGGAATTATGGATGATTAATTGCTCAAAAATGCAAGTAAATTGCTCACTTCGATGAACTGTACTTATTTTAATCCATTTTAGTATGGTTAGGGGATAATGCTAAACCTTGTCTTAAGGGAAATTGAATACGCTTTCCAGTGGTGTAAATTAGATTCCTGTGAGATTATTAATTTTTCTGAAAAAGAATTTGATGGCCTTTCTAACCATCTACGCTTAATTCCAGTAGGAGAATTGTGTCCGGAGTGAATAAAACACAAGTTAAAGAAAAACAAAAGAAGTTTAAAAAAATATTGTATTTGGCCTCAAATTTCTGTCCAATGCCATGATATAGATATTTTCGCAATAGAGAGAATTGAATTACCTATCTAATGATACATAATAGGGTCTTGTGGGAGAAATTAGTAAAAAAGTTGTGATAGATTTATTGTTAAAATCAGAAAAAAAGATGGAAATGTAATGTCAAGTCCATAATTTAAATCATTTTCCGAGTGTTGCAGGCATCATCTTCGATTCTGTCGTCAAAAGCATATCATCGTCTTTCTGACCTGTTTAATAGGTGTTTTCGGAATAATTACTTTGTGTTTTAATGTTCTGGTTCTGAGCCCTTTGAGTAGTGAATGAAGGAACAAATGTGCCCAAGATGATTGAGGAGCATGCTATGTCCATGGAAACTCGTATGGTGGCAACTCTATAGAATGTTCGGAGCTTAGTCAAAGAAGAAGAACTATAGGTCTTTGAGTTTGGAGTTTGATTAAAGGTGTAATATGATTCAAAGCTGGAGAATTTTTCAATTTTTATGGGCAGACCTATTCTATAATTGGAGAGGTTTATGAAAAATGTGAACATAATAGTTTTAAGGATATTAAAATCTATGTTTGCTAGTATCTGTAGTATTTATTATATTTATTTGCATGCATAATCTGATGCATATACAACGAAACTTTATTTAAATCGACGAAATACCCGATAAATTGCGAGCATCCGACTGCCGTTTTGTTAATGGATTAACAATGAGCAGTGCGCTGAAACAGCCCTTCATGTTCAGTCGAACCCTTGCAAGCAACATTAATTTTACAATAAATACGTTATTCGCGTGCCAGCATCAGCGGGCGTGGCAAAACCGAATAAAAAATATGAAAGCAGGCCTTATTCAGTCCAAGCTTAGAATTCACTTTTGTTCCTCCAATTCGTTCAAAATGTTTATCGCATATCGCTAACAGCAAGAAAGAAAAGCGTGCAAATTAATTTAAAAAAGAAGAAGATTACAACTTCTTCCCAACTGTTCACTGCATATCAATTTTTTTCTTCTATTTTATTAAACTGTACAAAAATGCCGACTAAGAAAGAAATGCAGAACAAAGCGAGTAAGTACCATGGGCATATTTTGCTGGTAATACCAACTTGTCGCAGCGATAGCAGCACATCACAGACCTGACTAACACAATTTCCAATATGAACGAACTTCTAATTACTTAACAGCATTTTTGTGAGGTTTTAGCTACCACTCAAACCTTTTCGCAATGAAAACATGCACTGCCGATAAATAATGATGATTTAACGAAATGTGGTGTGTTGCCGAGGTCTTGCATAAATAGGAAGACAGCGTTTTATATTGCTGTGTCAGTATTATTGTGCTCGTATCATTTTCTTCCTCGAGGCAATAAGACTTATTTAAAAGATAATCTTTAACAATAGGTCTCTCCCGGTTTTTATTTACGTTTCGCGTTCTGACGCTCTCGCTATTGTCTCATGAAACTCGCGACTTATTTACCATTTTTCTGCCACCCCCGTCTATTCTTTCATTGTGGCATTGGATAGAATCGTAAAGGATAATACCGTCTCTACAGCTGTCTGGATTCGATCAAGGAACAAAACAAACCAAAAAAAAATAAATGAAACATAGAACAATAAGGGAATACGTTTCATTCGTAATGAAAACAAGAAAACGCATGAATAATTCATCTCGTAGGGTCTTTGTTGAGATTGTTCAAGCCTTATGAAAGATCATCATTATCATCGGCGTAGATGTATTAAAACAATTATTTTCAATTACAGATTAGTTGGTATTTCTGCTGCATGGGCATGTTCAACTTTTGCCTTATTTCAAACTATTCCAGTTGTAATTGCGGAATCTTTGATATTTCTTGTATAATATTATCTTTCGTTTCATAAAGTTCCGAATCCACGGGCCAAAAGTTGCCGTATTTAAGATAGTTGGAATGAGACCTGTAACTCCTGACTAAATTCCTTGTACGTGTACCTTATAGAAGAACTAAAACATACAAATTATTTAAAATCTCAATTCAGGTGAGCATGAATTGAAGATATATTCTCATTTTCAGGTGATATTCACGAAAATTAATTACAAAATAAATTGATATATCTAAATATATATATGTTATATAAATATATATGTTATTATATACTGATATAAAATCTATCTGCTGGCGTTGAGCTTTTATATAGTAAATAAGAAAAGAAAAAAAACTAAATTAAACCTGGCCATGATGGCTGCAACTGTGAACGCACACCAGATAGAAAAATGTGGCAAGTTTGATGGTTGATGGTAGGCAATCCAGAAGAAGCATTCTTTAAACGACTGTTACCCTCCCGAGGGCTGTTTGCTTATTGCATGCCGTTACGAGACTTATTTTTTCATGCCAGATGCCCGCCGCTGCCATCACAATCGCTTCGAAATGTTACAAAACGCAACGAAATAGGATAGAAAAGGAACAAACGGAAACGCTTGCATTTTACACCGCTACAGAGAAATCGTTTCCTAACGTATCTTTTCTTGGTCGTTATAACTTTTGCTATGTTTCATCCCTTAAAAAATACAATTTTATTTCTGGTATAAAACAGATAGTCAAATGTTTTGCAATTTTTGAATTAATATTTCTGTTTTGTTTTGTATTCACCTGAATCAGATATTTATACACAATTCTTGTTTAATATTTAAATTATTATATAATCATTAAAACATTAGGTGTTAGCAAAAAATTACAACTTTGGACTGCTAATTTCATGCAATTAAAGATACACGATCGCAGTATCATCATAAAAAATAATCTCATTTGTGTTTAGAATTATTTTATTGGTTAATAAATCACTTATTTATACCTATAATTATTTAAAATTATTAGTTATACAAAATGAAGCAATAACTTTGGTACTTAAGTTGAAGAAACTCTGGCAATATCAGTCTCGATGTTGCTGTGTGGACAAAAATATTAGGGAGAGCCGGAAAGCAGGAAGCAAGACGGAAATGGCATGTAGTGCAAATATATAGCGGAAATATAAGTACATAGTGGAGACGCGGCGCAAATCTAGAAATTTATGAACTTGTAAAAAGTGTCTCCGCTTTTCATCTTCTCTGGGTCCAGTTCGGTAGACGGGCGCAGTTATGTCTAGCCGCCCTCGTTTGCGTTTCCACGATAAAGAAGTTAAATGCGCGTTGGGTTCGCAGGTTACCAACAGATAAGCTAGAAACCGAGTTCAACCAAAACGAAGCTAACGAACGCGTACGGTCGCTTGGTATTTAAACGAATTTACTGGCTTAGGTTCGCCTATGCCGTTACCCAAAATATAATCCCCAAAAATTATTAGAGGTCCTAAAGACCTTCGAACCGTATACCTTATAATAATTTAAGAGTAGATTCGAAATGTCAATGGGGGGCTTTAGTTAAGACAATAAAAGTCTTCGCCGATGAAAATTACTTGATATAAATTATTCCCAACGATAACAATTAACACCAGTTTTATTGATTGGCTGGCATTGGTTCCAGAAAAACTTTATCTTTAGAACATCCTTTATATTTTCTTTAGGAAATAGATATTTTCTAATTCCAATCACATAATCGCCGTAATGCTCTAAAAAGCCGGCAGCTTTTTATTTCAATTTAAACTTGAACACCAGTGGTAAGTTAACGCTGTAAATTAAAAGTAAAAATATCAAACGAAGCGAACATGAAAGGAACTCGCTGTGACACTTTCAAACCAAACTTTTCCATCTCCTTCATCTACGCCGTTCCGTTACCTAGCGCGCGAACTTTCAGAAGGCACAGAAGGAATTACAAATAACGTAAGTTTGCCTGTCGGAAAATTCCAAAGACCACACTAATACTTATGACATTCTGGCATTAATACCATGTATTATTACATGATTCCAAAATTAATAAATATTGAAATCTAAATGCTCCAAGCGCACATGTAAACTTACTCTTGCGTTTACGAGCGGACTGCAAATGACACACGAAAGACAAGCATATTAAGCAAATTTCAACTCGTTTCACTTGTACCAAAGATGGCGGTTGCAATACTCTGACATATAAAAATGCAACCCCCGTTCGATAATTAAACCAAAGTTCGATTCGACAACGGTGTTACAACGTCGATATAATCAGTTCCAGTAACAATTCGATATAACATTTTGACTGACCGGTCTGTTTAGCTGTGTCGACATGAGCCGTTCCTTGCAGATCTGGACTTTACTGCTAACTGCCTGATCAACCCTTGTCCGCTGTTCGGCTACTCATTTCAATGTTAATTGCTTATGTTCGAGCTGCTGTTACAAGTTGGATGCTTAAGTTTTCCCGTTCGAGCTAAACTTTCCGCGCTTGAAAATCCACGAGATAGACGGATGGATTGAAATCGTACATTTTCCATGCGGGCAATATTATCTTTTCACATTGGAATTCTATATCTATAATAATATAAATGCGTAAAATGATGAAGGCAAGCAGATACTTTATAACAATTAGGGAATATATAAAAATCCTAGTTTGAATATTTCATCAGCTTTACTTCAAATATCTTCATTTTCATCACATGATATCATAGTTATAAGTGTTATAGTTTACATCATCATCACTAAGTTTAGTGCAGATTGTTTATACATTGTTTATACATTCGTTACTTTGGTTGGTTATAATGATACAATACACAAATAATTATAAATTAATAAATTCTTTGAAAATGACATAACATAACATTAAAGTAATCTTTTCGTTATCCTGCATTTGACATGTTTTACAAATTGTATAGGGTTTTAATGCATTCACCCTTTTTTTATTACATATATCCCTCGAATGCATCAATATGTTCTTCACAATGGTCACATTTTATTATAAGTCATTATGATTTATGTATATCAATCATAAATTTATATATGTATAATATATTATATTAAAGTAATAATTATTTTTCTTCATCTTCTTTGGAACATTGTTTTTCTGCAGTACAAAGTTTCATTTAATATCTAACTAATTAATTATGGTCATAGTTACATATTTTACAAATTTGGTTTAGCTTAGTTCAGTTGTTTAAACTTATGATTAACATTTACATTTATACATTGGTATCATTAATATTATTATGATGACTAAATTCTGAGTTGGTTCAACTTCAAAATATATTATAACAGATAAGTGTCCATCGCACAACCTTTCAGTATGTTATTTTTTTGGTGTAAATTAATGAAAAACAACATTATTCATCAGCAATTGATTTGCATGCCGACGCGGACTGAACTGGTGGGCAATCGGGTATATGTCCGGTGTGCCGGTAGTGTCATTTACTGGCAAGCAAGTAAGATAAGGTTTGTTAACTATAAAAAGTTGTATACAAACACCGGTTATCAATTGCCCGGGCCGTTTGAAATCGCCAGTCCGTCCCTGTTCGCATGTCATTTTAAATCTCGTTCTGTATCTCCTCAAAGAATTAAGTTTCAATCAAATTATATATTCTACATAATTTTATTAAATAAAATAATAATTAAATTGTAAAACTAACTAAATAAGTATTAAAAAATATTCATAGGTATATTGAATGTATAAATAGTGATAAACTGAAACTATGTTTAAATCTAAATCCAAAGTAAACATTAATTTAAATATTTTTGGCAAAATAAATCACATTAATAATAATAAGAAGAATAATTAAAGAAACATGTGCAGGGGAAACATTTTTTCCATGTCAATAGATATATATAGATAATTCTAGAAACTTAATTGAAATAATAAATTGCTAGCAAATAAGATAGTGCCATTTGTATAATTTCTTCCATTCAATTAGTTTGCTGACAACTTGCTTTATCTTGCAAAAATTCAATAATTTCCACTTTCAGCGATAACAATGTTCATTTGTAATTAATTCATTTACAAAATCAGTGGTATCAAAGTATTGGATAATTGAATCGTTTCTGAGTGAAATAAATCCGGATTTCTGCTAAATAAAATAAAATCAGAACAAATTCGAATCGAGGTAATGATATTATAGGCTTGCCACCAATTAACATTAAATTAAGATTACAAATAGTTGGACGTAAAAGTAAATCATTTGAAATCAATAAGAAATGATATTCATGCGGTTTTGCATTCCACACTTAACTTGCAGATGATCATCAATCTCGTCAAGATTGTTTCCAAATATTTATGTACAATATATTTACAAATATAACTAGTCTTTGTAGTAGTAGTAGTTTTTTCAGTATATGATATTCATAATCGTAATATATCAGCTACATCAGTTATTCAGTTATGTGTTAATATTTGTGTAGTTTGTACATTTGTTTCATTGTATATTATACATTATTATATGTTCACCTTTCTACAACTTGTTATTATTATCGTCGACATCTTCGACGTCGTTATTCGATTCGCCTTCGTCGCCTTTATTAAGACAATCTCGAATGCCCCGCAGGATGATCCCAACACGCCGATCCAAAGCCTTTAAGTGCGGTTCCCACAAAATTGGCGCAACCGGATCCGTCTCCATACTCCTCGTCATCGCCTGGCTGAGAGTCATAGGTTTGCCATTGTGAAAGCTGCAAAAACACATTACAAATTTAGCAAAGAAGAAATTATTAATTAATCGTATCGAAGTTGGGAATTGCGCGAGTCGCGCAACTAGGCTAACGCGGTTTAATTTATGAGTTCACGAGGATTCCCCGTTTGTGTACTCGATGCAGATAATATATACATGGAACTTATGCGTCTGACTAATAATAATAATAAGCGATCGTGAAGAGGATTTTGCGGTTTTTGGAAGTACTACCCCATCTACATCATCCATAGGGGCGGCTTCACTGTTGCTTTGAGCGCGCCCTTAGACGTATTTTCCGAACGTTAATAACGTATTCAAGTATAGTATAAGTTTAATGGAAAATAAGGATTAAGTACGTCTTGAGGAGATACGAAGTGATGAGGGCTCGAATCTTCGTGAATCGGAGAATCAGTTTAAAGAAACTGATGCCGTCCCACCTCGAATAGGAAGAGGAAGCGCCGTGCCATCAAGAGTGAGCCACTACAGAATTGTTCGAGCGTTAAAGTAGATACTTCAGAGATGAAGTTTTGCATTTTATTTCAATCGGGTTGTTGTTGATTCAGTACCTAATAATATTTGATTCGGCATTCGGTTATTATCATTAAACTACTACATATTTCGATTAAATTTACAAATGCGGAATGCATGTGTGCCGGAATCAAACCGATGTAGCAACACAAAACGAAGCGAAACGAGTAGATAACCGAACATTTAAACATACATTAGGTATATACAAAACATTGAAATTAATCGTATAGAATGTTGTAGTGTAGCATGAACCTACACCCCTTCCGTAGATTGCTATTATTTTGTGGCTTTGTATTGTGGAAATCGAAATTTTCCCGAAATTCCTGGCGCCCGCATTGCGCGCACTCGCCACTTGTACGCCTCGTGGCATAAACAACGATTTCTATTGTGTCCGCATTTATTTATTCGTTGTTCATTAATCAAACACTCTTTTTGTGTATTGACTTTTTGGTTAAAAGCAATCTATGCGCGCCGCTTGTATGGAAGATATTTATTTGTGCATGATTTACATCGATCGGCCGCCGAGCTTTTCATCGTTGTGACCGTACACTTTACCGACAATAAATACAATTGATAAGCGATTCTTAGCAAACAATGCAACAGCTACGATGTTGCAAGTGGATTGCAACCCTTCGAAGGGACTTAAACGTGAAGCCATGAATGCAATTACCGGTTGTAGGATTTGCCACTGTGTAGCCATGCTAAAATAGCTCAATGCCAAAATCCGGCACTTGTTTGCGTCGCGCTTTAAGCCCTCGAGCTTTGTGAAACGGTTCGTTGCTTAACGCAAAGGAAAAGCGAAGGCGTTTGTAACGGTTGCACGCGGGTCGGTGTTTGCACCACGATTGCGGTCTGTTGTCGGTTGTATATTAAGCATTAGCAACGAATGAGTAGTATAAACAACTTATATTTTATTTCATTTCCCAACAATCAGCACGTTTTGACGTGTTTAACGTTTTTAAAATGACTATATAGATCATAATTGTGCATTAAAATTTGTCTCACTTTGCAAAGTTACAGCTACGCTGTTTAAAACCGCAGAAAGTTGAAATAAGCATCATGAGATAGGAAATTTATTCCAATTCAATTTTATTTGAGCCAACAATTCTTGTTTGCTGTCGTTATCGTGTGGTTGGTGCAAGAGTAAAGGTCCAAAATTAATAAAAATTCGAAATTTTTTCGAAGTAAAAGTCATTGTAGTTTCGAAACGAAACCAGATATAGACACGAGTTTAGTTCCTACGGGTGGATCTCAAAGAGGACTACTAATTAGACTGTGCACATTTATATATTATATCACCATTTTCGCGTATTTAATAAAAACACATGAATTGAACGGAACGGTACGGTCACAAAATGCTGTCAAGGCTGGTTTATGTAACCTCTAGTACCCATTTTTTTGGCAATTGTCTAAAACTAAGAAAAAACAAGCAAGTTCTTTCATTGTTTCTCCTTATTCCATTGTCAATGTCCCAAACAACAGCCACAAAAAAATAGCAACTGTAGGGCAGACAAACCGGTATTGACAGCGTTCTGGGTAAGTCTATTATAAATAGTTGAATCGTCGACAACTCTAAATTACAACAATGTTAATTGATTGTTGATAACTTGTTCAACTTTGTTAGCTTAAAATTATTGCAACTCCCTGAGAATCGCACATATGCAATTTGCATTCCATTCGTTTATTGTCATTTTGATTTGCATTTTAATTTTACACTCCGGCAACAAAAAGTGTTGATATTCGTACGCGCAGAGGCGAGTAGCTCAAATAGCCGCAATCCGTCGAGGGCGATATCATTGTCATTCATTGTTTTCAATCAATTTCCAATCAAAATAAACGTGTGCACGAGGTGACTCTTCTACCCCATTATACGGTATCTGAATCTGCAGGGAACGCGAAGTGACGCAGTTATAGTTATTAATTCCAATTGGGAATGAACGGCGGAATGGTAAAAATCACTCTTTGCTGATGTGCATTTCCACAATGGACGGTGAGCATTCCAATCGGGGTTAGTGGAACCACATTGCCGCTAATTCAAATTTGAGTAATAACAATAATAACGTTATCGTATATATGGTTTGATTAAATTTTACTCGCACCGACTGGCATAAATGGTTTTATGCTTATTGACATGCGATTTCGATTTTAATCAATTGAAATTTAATTTTAGTAGAAGTTAAGTCAGATCCTACTTAATAATAAATAGTTCTGGATCAAGCAAGCATACGTTTTCAATGCATTATATATTGAATCTGATTTCCGGCTCTTAACAAAAGTTTCTAAAATCTTTACCTCTCACAAACTCCATGTTAACATATATTAAAAAATAAAAGAACAACTTCGAGAGTATACTATCCATAAATAACTTAACATACATCGATACAATTGTAAGCTTTTACTTATTTGCAACATAAATATGTCGAGGACTTTTAAACAAAGTTTATACAAATCTAAAAAATCGGCTTTAACTGAAAACAAATGAAGCAAAAATCTTTCAGATTTATTATTACTTTCGTAGCAACGCACCCCACAAACTTAATTCAATATTTCATTTTTAAAATATTGCGAATATATATTGTGGTAGCACGCCGGAAATAATTAATATCAGGAAATGCATAATAAAATTTATGAAAATTAACAAAATATCCATTCGTTAACATGTGCCAGGCGTCTTACACACCTATGGGGTTTTACGTGCGCACGTATTATATTTTTATGCCATACGTTTTATGATTACAACATTAGGTTGTGCAAGCTTCATAGCGTACCGGCGTCCTGGCGTCCCGACGTCCCTTTCTTGCGCCTCCAGCTCACGCTAAGTCAGCTTCCACCGCAGCATAACGGCTTGCCTCCGTCCTGTATGTATCATGCATGAATACATAATCTGCGTGGGTAGAATAAACACTACACATTTCATAAAAGTCAATTTCCGGCTTTTGCATCGCGTCCTGCTTTTCCCGTTTTCGGTATGGTGTGGTGCGGTGCGGCGCGATGCGGTGTGGGCGGCAGCAGCCACTCTCTGGATGACTTGGCTCTACCTTCGTTACTTGTTACTTGCCGTGCCCATATGGCCTTGATTGCATCTAGTCGTATTTTAAAGCAGCCCGGCCACAACGTCGGAAAGTCGAAACTTGAAGCGAGCAACACCGCACCGCATCGCTCTAAGCTTTTCTGGCGAAATTCCATTAATGTCTGCCTTTGCATACACACCTATACATATTCCTCTAGACACCTATATGTATATATATATCCTGCTTGCGCTGATTTGTCTTCGAATTAGGATTAATTAATAATAGATGCTATCTATGCGCAAGAACAGAAAAGAGAACAACAAGAACAACAACAACAAAAAAAAACGAACACAATCTGTTTCGGATCGCAATTATGAACTGCGTCCGGAGAGAAACAACAAACTATGGTCTTAGAGCTTTCCCGGACTGACTGGGGAGCTTGTAGCAGAAGCACACTTGCTACCCCGGCTGTATATCCAGATTAACAGGGTGTGTAAATATTTTACGCTGAGCTTCCGGACACTTTTTAACGTCTATTTCTCAACAAGTCGCCGACGGCTGTTATATACGAGCGCGCTTTCTTTTCTTCTACCTTTTACTCGCCTTGTTATTCCTTTCTTCCTGAGAAACTCCTCTCGTTTGGGTGTTTTATTTGTCGCAGTGGTCGTTATTTGCTTTTAGTTCAGCTCAGCTACGTTCGCTGTGTCGAATTCGACCGAAATTCGTTGAAGAAACAAAACGATCTTTAATTGACATTAATTGGCATGGTAACGTATGCTATGGGCCACAAATAAACGACAAACTATTTAGTTTGAATAGCTACAGAAAAAAAAAATGTCCACTTTATGTTGGTTTTTAGATTATTACTGCAAATAGATCCGCAGCTAGCAAATTTACCGCATATCTGTACTATTATCCTAGCTAGCAAGCGTTTCCATGTCGTAAACTATTAAAATCTTCGAATTGATATCAACGTTATGAGACTTCTTCAGTCTTATGAATGTTGGCAGCAGCAGCCGTTCGAAATTTATTTTCACAGAGCGAAATTTTATTCCAATTTAGTTTTATAGTCTAATACATCACAATATTTAAGATTCCAGCATTCCGTTCGTATTACATTTATTATATTCGCCTCCTTTCCTTTCGCATTTTTCCTTTGCTTTATTCTTTCGCTTCGATAATTTACGAGACAGAAAAGGTGATAAATGTTTCCCATTTCAATGAAGGTCTTTATTACAAACTAACCACTATAATTAATTCGTTTTTTCCCTCTTTGGACTTGTATTTATGTAGTCAGCTTTAGCATTTCACCCATTCGTACAGCTTTGAGTTTGGGGTGTTGATGTATTGCTGTATTAGTCTTTTACTTTCGGTGTAATGTTTAAATCATTGATAATAATCTATGTTGTCTACTATGTTGTCGAATGCTAGTTTCCTGCCATTGTATTTTACCACAATGGTTTCGTGTATCGTTTCCACAATGTGTTTGAATAATATATAAATAATTTGTTAATTCTAATTTGTATCGAGTTTTAATCAAATATTTAATTTGTATCATTTGTATCTTGGTTTTATATTATATTAATTATTGAACGTAAAAATAATGAAAATCTGCATATGGCATACCCTGATGTTTCCGTAGTTTCAATTGACTAGTGATGATACAATCACATATAATGTTGCGGAACCATTGGACGTGGTAGCACGTTGAACTTTGAAAAGAAATTGCTGCCAATGAACATCGATATCGAGTTTCGCGCTTCAGGACGATAAGTCGTATTTACCTTTAAATTTAAAAGTTAGGAGTCGAAACGAATAATAATTTTTCATTCTGCATCCATTCCAGGAATAAAAAATTGGGGCTTATAATGCCCATTGCAGTGACCTGGACCCTAAATTCAAATACACATAATTGATGCACTTGTCTTTATTGTTTCAAAGATTTTAAACTTATTCTTAAACACACTGGAATATGCTTGTTCCTTTTTAAGGTTGTTAAAATGCCAAAGCACTTTTCTATTCTGCTTGCGAATGCAAAATGCAAATGCAAATGAACCAGAATTTAAACTATCAGGATGTTTGGTCATCACGCTTTAGATGTATTCAAATTAGTTTTTATCGAAGTGGTCGCAACAAAAATGCTAAATAACACTGCAGTCAAAATGGTTGAAATCCATGTGATCTCATTTTTTAAGTTTTTCTAAGTTATTCTAAGTATTACCACCAGTTTACCACCACGAACTTCTGCTAATAGATAATCCAGCACGTTACAACAGACAACTTCAGCTGTAGAATTTGTTAAGAGTTATTTTATAAAAGTAGAAAAAAAGCATCTTAAAACTATGAATTTATTATGAGACGCTTTATAAAATTTTATATTCAGCAAAATTTAATATAGTATTAACAATACCTCAATAACTGGACTAAAACCTAGTCCTTAAATTACTCGTATCAAGAAGATACCCGTAGATATCCCAGGAGTTATTAATATAGAATTAACTTGCATAACCGAAAACAAAACAAAAACGAAAAGTTCATACCCAGGTGCATAAAAACCATCAAAGTTGCGAAATTAAATTTGGATGTTTTCTTGCCCGTCCTTTCCTATTATAACAAAAATATAAGCCGAGTAAATATAGAAAAGGCTGCACGATTCCAGATACTGTTCACCCAACGACGCGTTCCCAGCGAATTCAATATATGATTAAAAAAGTAAAAAAGGACCCCAATTAAACTGAATAAACCCCGCTCAACAGGGAAAACGGTTAATTAAGCATTGACTTTTCATAATCGAATCAAATCCCGTCACGCCCATTGTTCGCCGTCTGTGCTTTTCGCCGCAATAAAAATGAATGGAAATTGATTTTTAGTGCTCTCCTCTTAAATAATCATCAGATCAAATATTTATATTATATATCCATAGATTTGCTACGTGTGTGAATGTCTGTCTCGTCACGCATAATAAACTAACAATATAATTAATTTATTTTTAATTATATAATATTTAATTAAATAGAATGTGGCGTGAAATCAGCCTTGAGCAGGAAATAATAATATATGCTAATGAAAAGATCACATACTTCAGATATGTCGCGCCACACGAAAGCGCGACAATACGAATTTCTTCGATTACAGTGGGAAAAGTTGTAAGGAGAAAGAAAGAAGAAGGCGAATGAAACAAGGCGATGCGACATTAACGTAATCAATTAAAGTTTATTAATTGCGGCGGACAGCCCCCAGCGATACGGCGGTTGCATGCGGTTTCGTGCCTGCTTCGCCACCCGCCGCTTCCACCACCATCTCAGCCGCCGTTACCACCACCGCCAACGTCTTAATCGCTATACTCTCGAAAAGAAACATCCCGAAACGCGCGCGTGGCTCTTGTCGCGCGATTTTCCTTATTCATTTTACTTCGCTTTTCGTTTATTTCTTTTCACTCACGTTGCCAGGCGAGAACCCGACCAGAGTTATACACTGTATTCCCAGTTTACTTTGCCCTTTATATTATGTTTCACCGGTGGCGGCACGTTGTGTGGGCGCTGGTATGTGTGTATGTAACCACTGAAGAGTGTGTGCGTGCGTGACCTGAAGAGGTGTAAGTGTTCGCCATTCAGTATTTCTTTTCGGTTTGTGTTTGGGTCATGCTATGTTATTTACACTTTTGTCTGCAATCCGCCAGTTTTCGGTTTTTATTGAAAGCTGATTATCGTTTTTTGTTTGTTCACCGCCCAGTTCGCTTATTACTAGTTTATTAATTTATAAACGACGTTAGTGTGCGTGCTTATATGTGTTGGTATGTACATATTCAACTAAAAAAAACAACGATGGGAAAAACGGCAAAGTGCGCTTAGAATGTGTTTAGAGACTATACGCGTGAACCTGAGCGTGAGCCAAAAAAACGAAGCATTAATTTCTTGTTCGCGCGTAAAGGGGCAGATGTTGGCGGCGAGAAGGTGAGAGAGATTCCACTTTGTTGGCGCTGATTCTATGCGCGGGTAGGTACTTACTTACCTATCTGTGCTGGCCTGCACATTAAGCGTTAATGTTTTTAAACGATGCTCACCTTGTTCCGGCGAGCAAGGAAACGCGATGAAAGAATCTAAGCAATCAGGACGCACGCTCTGCGAAATTGCCTTTGTTCGTTATAGTGAGTGCAATCTATCCATTGTTATTCGAACAATGGCTGAGAAAATCTATTTAAAAATCGCCTCTTATTAAAACTTTGACTATATTAAATTTACTAAAGGGTTAATTTATTTTATTATAAGCTTGCATTATAACACTTGCTGTATTAGGGTTTACGATATTAGGCTGATTTAATACTAAAATATAATAATCAATGATTCAATTGTTTAAAAATTGATTTATATTAATTCGTTTTAGTCGTATTGTTTTTAATTAAAGTAATTAATATGTGTGAAGATCTGTAGGTAGATGAATCTTACATTATTTGGATCTAGCCAATCTTGTATTCGAAGATGAAAGCATTTCTTTTGTAGAATATCCAGTTAAGTATTAGGTTTAGCAGTAACACTGAAGAAGGTTGCTCTCAACAAAGTATTCAAGAAAAAATGCTTACTTATTGGTTAACAGTGATGGTCAATGCAAAATTTAATTTCTTGTTGCGCAATTCTTGAATCACATGGCTGCGTCAAAACAAGTGATTCATTAAGTTGTTTAGTGTGATATTGTATGTTTTGTATGAACATATTTTATAATTTAACATCAGATGGGTT
>JARJDU010034840.1:0-10525 GCA_030264695.1 Lissagria laeviuscula | reverse complement strand
CCTGAACAAATCATTTATTTCAAAATATATTGCATTCGTATTTCACTATTTGCTAACAAATATCTATCCCCCTTGCAACTCAGATAATATTAATTAAATTTCATAATTACTATTTGCTTCTGTGAAATGGCTTAACTTTTCTGGAAAGAAATTTATATGAAATGAATTTTATCGAATGTAATTAAAGTGCCAACAAGCTGAGAAAACTCCGGAGTTGAATTTTATTAGCGAGGCGAAAAAGTTTGACTCCGAAAAGTTGATATACTTAAGACTGTTTGTTAGCTTTTACGATTTTCAAACTGCAATCAATTTATGAAAATAAGTTGGTTTAATGATTGCAGTTCTCCATTTGATGCTTTTTGATTAAAGTTTTGAAGTAGTTAAATGTATGAATAGTATTTTGGCAATTATATTTTGAAAATATCCTCATAGTTGGGATGGAATAGAGTAAATAGAGACTAAAGTAGAAGATTCGTTCTTGTTGAGAATTACGGTTAATAATAAATGCTGCTGACAAAATAAAATTTAATAACGTCTGGTTTATGAGAGTATAGTAATAAGTAGAGTTCACTCGACTCTTCAGTACACGAGAGTAGTTGACGACGTTTGCAAGAGTAGAGATGGGAGAATAGTTGGGAGCAGTAGTGGGGCTAAGTACTCGATTCTACTCGCTACTCTACTCTATTCGGACAGTTTTTGCAAATTTCTACAGGTAGAATTACTCTAGTTGCTATTCTACTCTACTCATTATTATACTCTTGTAAACTAGGCTTTAATCTTAAATTATAAAGCATTACCACAAGTTTACTTTGCATGGGTATAGTAATGAGTAGAGTAGAGGAGCGAGTAGAGTAACTTTACCCGTAGAAGTCTCCAAAAACTGGCCTAGTAGACTAGAGTAGCGAATAGCTGCTGGTAGAGTAGAGTACTATACTACGTTCAGTGCAGTAGATTCCACTACTACTCCATCACTGTTCTCACTCTACTCGACTTATTACTTTAAAACTTAAAAACTTGCACAATAAGCTTTCTTAGCAGTCTGCGCCCTATGAATTCTCAATTTATACTTTAAATGCTATCGGGCTGTTTCTTATCTTAAAAATTGCAATGAAAGACCCAGAATTCACTATAGTATAATCTGTTATAAGTGCGAAAAGCGCTGTATTCTAGTGCGAATGATGAATATTGGTGGAGAGAGCAGGTGCCCTGGAATAGCGTTCCGCACGCGTGACACGTAATTTTTTTCTTAGGTCGATCAGAATTTGTGATAATTTAATTTATTTGTATTAAACTTTCTCAATTTAAGCTATCGCGTCACGGTAAACGCAATGATTAACGAGAGAAAGCATTAACTAACATTGTAGGTGGTCATAATTTTCGCGATCTGATGCACGCATAGGGTGCATGTATGCCGGTAACCTTGCATCGTAGGTTAATATAACACCATCATATGTGTCTGGGTCTACGCGTACTCAGCGCACTAGTGCACAAAGTAGGTACTTTGAACACGCTCGTAGGAAAAATATTTTTATTGTTGTTTTAACACAATTTTTCATTCCTAATGCATTAACATAATTATGATGATGAAGAAATTACTTCTATGTAACACGTTGCGCAGTATATATATATATTTCTAGCTGCAGATAGATATTTAGTAGAGAGTACACTCGGAATGGAAAATGTATTCATAAACTATCATGATAGTAATGCTTGACGTCATTGTAATTTGTGGTCGTGGGATAGCATTATTCTGCAATATCATATACGAAATCGTACATTAGTGAACATTTGCACATAAACCTTTAACTTGGAACTATATGCCGCCTTCCTTAGGGATTCCTTTGTGTAACTTTTAAGCCATTACACAACATAGTCAATACCAGTTGAATTATTACAAAATTCACGTGAGCTGTATTGTATTTCTGTAGGAAAATAGTTTTCTACAAAACGCACTTTAATGTTCGTTATCTGAAACCTATTTGAGGCATCGTAAAGCGTCAAAAAACGTGAAAAAGCTTTAATAGCCTTGTGTGGATATCACAATTGGCCACTAAACGATAGGTAATGTTTGCGCTGCTCCGTATACTACTTCAAGTAATTGCTCGTTTCATTCTTCTGTAAAGACTACCCTTATACCTCATTATTATATTATATTTCTAATAGAATTGGAGTGTTTAATGTAATGTTCTCGGTTACTTCTACTTCCTACCACTTCTTACAACAACCACTTACCTAACCAAGGAATAAAGAAGGGTCACGCCATTTTAATTATCATCGTTTTTTATTCGTATAATAAAGAAAAAAATTATTATTTTTTGATGTTTTTGAAAAATTGACAAATTTTGCAATTATGAGCCATATGGAACTTAGCACATGGCCAAGTTTTGAATTTTTGCTTAAATGTATTTTAGCAACATTGATATTTGTAACTGATATGAACGGTCAATATTCATACCGACATAACTTACGTATTCGTTCTGTTGTTGGTATGTTGTTGTTATTGCTAATTTTGTTAGCTTTGGTTATATTCGTTCATTTCAGCACAGAAAATAATCGTTTTTTGGTGGTTCGGGACTGTGTTTATGTTTTGCAAAGACGTTAGCTAATTAAATATTTAGGGCTATTTAAAAAATTAAATTATCCAAATGCACAGAGTTCGGTTATTTATAATGACCCTGTACATACATGTATATACTTATATACTTAAGTATATAATCGATAGGGATATCATTAGTGTAAAAAATTGGCAAAAAAGAAGTATGCCACTTGTGCAAAAAGCACACAAAGCTAATGAATTTGAGATACAATAAAACCATGGAGTCCGCACCCTAAACTCGTTAGTGCAAAAAAATCTAGCAGAATAAAAAGGAAACGAAAGTATCTAAATAATATAATGACATATAGAACTTAATATCAAAATATATAACAAAGCGAGAGACTAATATAAATTTGTAATGTGCAAACATCTAATAATGTATAACAATTACAGGATGTTATATTTCAAAGTGTGTCAGTGCGTTCAAGCAATAAAACGATACATTGCATTGCAGGAGAGCATTCATCCCAAAACCGCTAAATAATGCGAATGTGACACCTAACCCATATTGATCATTTGCTACACCAGTGTATACTGTAGTAGCTCAGCAAAATCTAAATATCAGAGGCTGAAGTGACAATCGCATGAATATTACGCAAATATGCAAAGTATTACTAAACAATAATTAATTCTATTGAATAAATATATAATTATTAGATCAATACAAACAAGTGTATTTTAATGTTATATTTTTATGATTATTAGTATTCGCATTTTATAGGATATGTTCTATAAACGTCAGGAATATTTGAGAAAAGGAATATTTCAAGGATCTGTTATCTGTATTTTGAAAGAAAAATCCATTTTGAGAGCTTCTTGATACAAAGGAGTATGTTGAGAAAATACAATAAAGTTCCATCTTTCTTTGCCAAAAATTCAAATTATCAATTAAACGTAATGTACTGGGTTACCCAGAATGACGGGAATTGTTGAAATGCGTATTGGCAGCCATGAGCAGGTGGGTGTACAGCGGGACAGTGTTACAACCTTTCGTACCACCCACAATGTAATAAACCTGGTTAGTGGTTTCAATAAGATGGAGCAACATCGCACACTGCACGGAAATCAATGGAAGTTGTGCGAGAATTAGGTTTTTCACCTCTACACCAAAATTTTAATACGTGATAGTTCCGATCATTTTAGCGATGCCGGATGAATCAGTTTTTACAAAAATAACCAATAGAGACGAGCTCGAACAGTGGTTGTGCTTTTCGCCGGTCAGCTTGCTTGAATTGCTCGTTCTTATTGGTCTAGCTTGTTGACCCCACATAACTAAATTGGCTTTTATTGAAAAACTATTACATATTTTGAAAAACCGTTGGCACATATGGGTATTAAATGCTCATATTCACAACATCCAGTTAAGCTACCTTCGAAATTCATCTGATTTCGTCTTGATCTGGAGGACCAGGGAACATTACCGAACGTTACAAGAAAAATCACTAACTGTTAATAATAGCGATTACAACATTTTTCTTGAGGGGCTATCTCAAGGATAAAGTGTATTCAACCAAGAATTCCGGATGAGTAGAAACACCGAATTCATAATGAAATTCATAATATCACTGTTGAAATATTGCAGCAGTTAATGAAGAATCTCGTAAGCAGATTTCAAAAGTTCATTCGTACCGGAGAATTCCATTAATGTTTCTGATCTTAGACACATTCAATATAAATCTCTTGGATTTACAAATCTGAAGAAGTGCGTTTGAACTTAGACTAATGATATATTGATATATTAATAATACAAAGTTTGGTCCTGAAAGATAACGAGATACTGTATTATCATCCAGATAGTAAAGTGGAGTTGTAATCAAGGTTTCTATTAGAAAGCTGCCACATTCTCCAGTCATTTGCAAACCAAATTTACCTGAAATGTATCAGAAGGGCTAAAATCAAGATACAGTATCTAGAATTTAGTCCTGGGGCAGCATCCTTCTTTCAACTAAGTTTTGATAGAAGATAGTGTATACCTTTGTTCAAAATTGGAAGTACTGCAGGCTGTAGAGAGCAGTCGATTTATCTTTCAGTTTAATAAAGGTACTTTCATTTGCGACAATAAAGTGCTATTAGAACATAGTAATTTTTAATGCATAGTAAAGAAAGTTGTTACTTTTATACAAATAAGAAGTTCGAGAGTTTTAAACAAACATGGAATAGCAAAATAAATCGTTAAATCCGGATCTGTGAATAATATCTTTGCTGGAATAGCTCATTTCGCTGATATTACGGGATACAGTAATGCCCCAGATGGTTCACGCCTGCGTTCATGTGATTATGAATTATGCAGGCGTTGTGTCATTATAGCCTCAGTTCCTTCCTTCCCCTATCATCTTTATCCTCCTAGCACTGTATGGGACCTAACTATAGATATACCAATATTGCATTCTCTTCCTTCCAATAATACAACCCTTTCAATACGAATGCAAAGTGCAATGATGCGTTATCGAATGCACATCCATGTATTCATTTACTAATTCTAAAAGCGCTCAAACGTTAATTGTGTCGTATCTCGTTATGAGCTAGCAACCAGCTGCTTTAATATTACTCTCACCGCTGTAACGGCAATTATGATTTATCAGCATTTACGCCTGTTAGACGGAGATATAATTGTTACCGGAGGTTGAATAGTTGAATAGTTATGAGAACTTGTCATGTGAACCAGTTTTATTTTCCTTTTGCCATCAGTCGCACGTGCTGTTTGTTATTTCTTGATTAAAGTCTTTTGCATATTAAAAATATACTGCAGTGGCGAGGTGGATGTGATGTAGATGTAGATGTAATGCCGTAAATTATAATTTGAGTGCAGTGATTAATTCAGTTCTGTACTGTGGCAGTTACTAATGATTATCAAGTTAGCAGAGGATTGATGGGTTGCTCCAACAAATTAACGAATAAATCATCGTATCGGGATTGTGTTATTATATATTTTATAAATCTAATAGTATATAGTTTTATAAATTTGCATAATGTTTAAGGGGGGGGAGTTAACCCTGAGACAATAAATTCTTTTTAGATGCTTTGCATTTCTAAGATATTGTAGACAGAAATATTTTCTCTCGCTCTTTCTCTTTCTTAAATTATTGTTTTGCAGAGTAAGAACCAAACTTAAAATTTTAACTACCTTCTCCTCGAAACCATATTTTTTTAACTGGGTTTAGAAAAATTTCGGGATCTATCTAACTGATAACGTTCATTCTTTGCTTCTATTCTTTATCATGTAGCTGATGACTTTTTGGATATATTTTTTTTAGATTCTATGCAATAATTTTTTTTAATTGCTGCAATTTTGGTATTTTATCGAAATTCGAAAAAACCTTATGCTACATGCTACCGAATTTAATTTAGTTTTGAATTTTACAAGTCCGGCTTGGCTGTTCAACGACTTACCAGTTCTTTGCAAACCATGCAGCCACCAAGAGGCAATATCCCGGAAACCGCCCACGAATGCAGCTGCCAAGGCTGTGAATAACAATATATATTGACGAAAAAAATGTTTCGATGAAGTAAAATGTTTCTCTACAATATACAAAAAACTCGGAGTGTTTACTTTATATCTAATACTCAAAAAAATTCATGAAAATAGCTCATTTTTTAGGCCTCCAGGGTTTAGTCCTCTCTTAAATGGATATAATTGATTTATATTATGCTATAGAATTACAACTTTTATAGATGATATTACTCAACCTTAAAAGTTGTTTTAATAACCTATCAAATATTAAAATAAGTGCAACCTGTTTAATAACTTGTGCCATCATCCTAATCTGAGTAATAATTTTATTGATAAGATAAATCGGCTCTTGCTAACATGCTGGTAAACCGTGTGTATTACTTGCAAAACGATTCCTAACGAATTATGGTGCATCATGGACATTGATTCGGTTCGTTGATATATATTTCCTATGTTTAATCACATATATAATTAGGACTCAATTCAAATCTAAAGCGACGCTTTGTGATACAAACAAAAGTATTCTATTACAATTATCTTATTGTTCATAATTACCTTATTGTTTATGGTTTATGTGTATTAATATCTATTTGAATAAATAATTTCCATTGTTTTGAGCTTACACTATTCATTGTTTTAACTTAACTAAATGTTTTTTTTTGTTTGTTTCAGGTAAGTTTATCGCATTTGCCAAGCCATACTTACATCAATTAGAAGTTTTGATCAAATATTGAAGGATATATGTAGAGAACCAACTCTGTGTGTTAAACTACTAAATGGAGTAAAGTCAAATTGCTTCACGACACGACTCATTGCATTGCCTTACGTTGGGCGTTTCCTGGTTAGTGTCGACTTGTTGTTTTAGTTGTTGTTGCTTTACTTCCAACATTTCCAATACCGTTCGCCACATTCTGGTCTACGATTTGTGATGCGAAGACAAATTGTAACATTAACACCTACACCCAACCGTCACATCGATGTAAATCTTTTTATTCGGCCGTTTATATACTTCAGTGAGCAAGCAGACTTAGTTTAAGTACGAACGTTCGAAAAACTTTTAAAGACACAAATTTGGATTCAGTGAGTAAGCAAGCTAAATACTTACTTACTTTGCAGCAGTTATATGTGAAAGTTTATAAAGTGATATAAGAGTAAAGTGTAATAATGTTATAAAGGTTTTATTCAAATATATAGTCTGTAAATCCAAGATAGGATTTTTAGATGCCGCAATATCTAGCTATCTGTATTGCAACTTCTTAATACAAAAACAAAAGGAAGAAAAGTATGTCTTGCAGACCAGAACGTAAAGAGACAGTATTGCAATCCTTTTGGGATAAATCCTAGTAAGAGTCTGTTCCAAAGGAAATCTTGGAAATTCGATCAATTTGCAAGTCAGAATATAGCAGTCATAATATTAAGTACACTACTTTTTAATAAAAGTCTCATTATTAGTTATAATAATTGTTTATATTAAAATGTGTGGTTACTTCGCTATTTTGAAATTTGAGTTTTTATTAAATGACATTGCAAGAGGTTATCACAATAAGAGGTATTTCCTAAAACTAATGAACCGGACTGTACATTCAACATTTTCTATTTTATTTTTCTTAGCGTTTATTTGACTATTTTCAATTTGGAATTCTATTTCGAGTTCTCCACAGAATATTTAGCTTACTATCGTCTCGTAGTACTAGTGGCTATTCATTTATTTGTCACATTTGTTGCCACTTCTTTTAGACTGTATTGGTTTTTCTCATTCCTTTTTTTTTTCTAAGCTCGTTTCGAGAGCTTTCCGTTTCCATAGCAATGCGATGCCCCATTCCGTGATTTCCTTGCGTGCTTGGTGATTAATTCCGTTCTTGTTGAATGGAACTTGTGTTACCATTCGTTGACAATCCTTGATATCGAGATTATCATTGGTGCTGGTGCGTGCTTGCGATGACTCCAAACGAGTTTGCGAACTAAATTCTGTGCCATTCCGACAGTTTTGTGCGAAAAATTGCGTTGTTATATAAAAAAGTTTTCAAAGTTTGCAACAAAAAAAAAGAGTCCCTCAAGCTATGCTTTAATATATACATCATGTGTTAGTATCCAGAATTGTATTCTTTATGCATAACGTGTCAGCAGTTTAAAATATTCTGCTCCCGAGAAATATGCGAGAGTACGGTCAGGACGAGCAGAACAACTTTACGTGATAATTTGCAGGACGACACGATTACATGTAGGATTGTAGGACAGGGACAGAACACTGATTATTACCATAGAAGTGAGTCGGAAATGCCAGGATTCTGAGACCAGTAGAAGTAGTTGTATAGTAACCTCGCTGGAGGAAAATTCGGACAACCGTTCCGGCTTCAGGAGATGCGTGGTTAAAGTGCACTATTTACACATCCGCCCGCCTAAAACTCTTTCTACATACGGTGGAAGTTTGAGCTTTTTAGGTATTTTAAACCGGCACGGAGCGAAACGTGCGATAAGCACATCCTGTCTACTGACACATCGTCAGCAGGATTTTACATTTAACTATCTACGGCAGGGCACATTTTTGTGGCTATGCTACAGCTTGTAACGCCGTCGCGTTAAATAGAAAAAAAAATGGAAGAGCAGCGTGAGCTTTCAGACTTACCCTTGAATGATGAAGTTTCGTTTGTATTGCGATTAATACCGACGCCTCCTGCCAGACGGCATCGAATAATTGGCGAGACTCTTGAAAGCGATGTATTATTAAAGCCTTCCGGCTGGGAAGTTATAATCGAGGCTCCTCATCAGAGACATAGTTTGCCTGTGCAAAGCCCGCATGCGAGTAGACCGTCTTCGTCTGCAGGTTTCCAATCAATGCAAATGAATGCACAATTTCAAAATGACTATGTGAACCTTGGAGGTGGTCCTAGTTCTCCAAATTATAGCGTCAGTAACTCGCAAACTGGGTATCTCAATGGTCACGAGTTCCAAAGAGGCATGGATCCTGCTTTTTTTTGCTGTGGCAATACTGAAGTTTTCAATTATAATCAATACGGTTATACACCATATCTGCCACCAATGGGTCGCCGACGCCCAGTGCCTGAGCCTTCAGCTCCTCCTTCAGAAGATGAAGATCTCCAACCGGATTTGCTGAAGTTGACACATCGATCAGATAAATGTGATGGGGACAAAAAGGTAATGGTTTAACAAGGAGAATAAGAGTTTTTGCAAATTCAATGATTAATGTTTGTTTCGTTTAGAGTTTATTAATAATTAACAAGTCTCGTATGTCACGACCTTTATAATGTTTGTTTAACTGTTTGGGTTTGTAGAAATTAACAAAGGGAATCGTCGTCTAGATAGGAAGAGAAACAAAACGTGAACGTGAAAGCGTACGAAAAAAGGCTCTAACGTAACACACGACACGTGTTTGTTGGCTTGTCCAACTTTAATTAACTCAGTAATTGGATTAAAAATGACTTTGTCTACTAACAGCATCACAAGGCTATTGTGGCCAGGTCCTGAAAGTAACATGAGGCTTTTAAATATGAATTGAAAAATATTGAATTTTCAAAAGGGAAAACGTACTTCTACGAGTATCTACTAACACAAGTTTTCACATCCTCTGACAGCACTGCATCGTTCAGCGAATTTGTAAATTGTCCACAGGGTAGACAGATACACCGCCCTTACGGAAGTAACTGACAGATATAAACTATTTGCATTTATATTTCCACTTTTCCGACTTAGTATATCAGTACTGGTGCACTGCGAAGTGTAGGCGTATAACAAATTGAAATGCACAAGTCAAACAAAATAAATGGTCTCTCATTTAAACAAAAAACAGAAAAAATCAGGGACCGACCCTTGACTATGTGCAATACGGCCTACAAGAGCTTTCGTATATAAATAGACATTTTTGGCTTTATTTATAGCCGCGTTATTTGTCTTTGTTTCGTTTTTATTTTATTTTCTCGTGTTAACCTCCCTTCTCGTATCTGTCAGCTGTACAGCCGTTTGTTGCATCTACAAGTACGCCATGTTATAGTATTCCCCCTAAACAGTAGCAGCATGACTCTTCTTCTTCAAGCATTCCGAGTGCCATTATCCATTCCTGTTTAAATCTACATGGATCGGCACGCATCAGTAAGCTAGCAGCCACGCACGTGGCGTTGTTGTCTTCACAAGTCACAAATAAATCACTAAGGCATACAAGAAAAGCGTAAGGAACGTAATTCTGTCATCCGTGACTATTCTAAGACGATAATGAAAGCATCGTTTCATCACGTTACGATGATCGCAGTTTCATTCAGTTTTAAGTTAGATTTAACTCGGATAATAGACTCCTCATTATCTGTTTATCTATCAAAACGAAAATAATTGTAATATGGACTTAATTTGAGCAAAAATCTATCTATAGTAGTCTTTGCATAAATTAATTAGTTAATAAGTTTATAGGCTAATGCATTGAACATATGGTTCAAATTAAAACTAAAAATAAATGTGTGATTTTATGG